>SNQJ01S0061653.1:0-16518 GCA_010110895.2 Picea sitchensis | reverse complement strand
GCTGGATTTCATGAAGAGACAATTGACAGAGTGTCGGATACGAGAGCACCGTAACTTCGGGTTTGGGACCGTTTTGTTCTCCTTTTTCTTCGAGAGGGTACCCAATCTTAGTCCTTGAGAGATTATACAAGGGAACGAGGCCACTCTCCTGGCGCTATGCAGATGGGAGGCACTGTTGCCGCAACAGGGTGGGGGGAGGACCATTGAGGCTTTTGATGACAATTTTTTTGAATGGTGGTCACGACATATTCCGGCAATAGAAGACTACCCCTATTCCAGGATTAATTTTTCTAGATATCCTAACATGCCTGTACTTCTCGGAGCGGAGCGAGGAGAGATGGGTAAGTTTGCTTTTCAAATTTATTTAATTTTTATGTATTTTCATATATACCATTTTTTTGTATGCTAGAGTATCTGACACTTACGTATCTATTATGTATAGATGTGGGACCAATGCGTCCAACAAAATTCTCAAGGACTAGGCGACGTCCTCGTCTAGAGGTAGGACCAGCTAGAGCCGCTGAACTAGGAACAACAACAGGGGGACCTCCAACCGGAGACGCTGAGAGAGTATTGAGATGTGTACAACGGAACCTTACTGCGCTCACTCGTACAATACCTATGGTAGATATAGAGGATCTCCCACTGTCAATGCAACCTCACATAGTTCGGGTGCCACAGACCCGGGTCTAGCTTTTTCGGCATTTGACGAATGCTGTTGTTGACTATGGTAGGGCCAACATGCCCCGCCCTTAGCTAGGCTAGAATACTTACGTGCTGAGAGCACCTTTTGTATATTTTTGAGGGCATAAGCCCTATGACTCTGACTGGACATATTTTTGAGGCGCTTGTGCCCACCCATGTTCTCTGATATTTTTTGATATATATATGGATATTTTTCATATTTTTAATGTCTTATGGATTACATCTATTTTACAAATGTATTTACATGTTCTTGTGTGTGATTTTTATTACATGTGTGCAATATGCCAATCTAATACATGATTAGCTAGAGTATCTGTGATTTGATTCAATCTCCTAGGAACATGGATATACGTAATGTAATCAAAACTTTGTTCTAAGAGACGTACCCTAAGGAACCGTTGGTGTAGTGTAGGATCGTAAATGCGATAAACCCAATTTAACTAAGACACAACCAGCTGAGCGTCTAAGTAGACCCAGAAGTGAGAGATACCATGCGACAAAGCATCACGAAGCAAATCTAAGACTGCGCTGTATTCAGTGACATTATTTGTGGCATCACCTAAACATATACCTCCTAAAGATAACAGCTGGCCCTGAGGTGTGAAAATCACCCAAGATGCAAAAGAAAGCCTCCAAGTGTGCAGGCTAGCGCCATCTGCGAACCCAACGAACACTTTCGATTCACTTGGCATCTGCCACAATGAAAAATATGACATTAAAAATGACACTTCCATAAAACCAAAAAGACGGAAAACTAAAAAGAGAATGTACAGGACTATACATATGTTACAAGAAGTCACCCAAGGTGACCCACCTACGAGTAATACTTCTTGAGGTAGAGCCCATTTCTAGGCTCCGCCAAATCATTTCCCTCAAAATACACCAGATGATAAGTGCCCTTCTTTAGAACCTCCTTCAAAATGAAAGGTCTGGACCACATGGGTTTGAACTTGCTTGCCCCTAGGTGGTCCTTATCTTGGTCATAGACTAGGACAAGGTCGCCTTCAGAGAAAATCTAAGGACGAACAACCTGGTCATACTGACACTTGAATTTATGTTTGTGAGCCTCATTAGCCAATGATACATCTCTACACTGCTCATCGAGATGCTCAAGATATAATAAATTCTCTTCAAGCGGTGAAGTGTCTGGAAATAACTGTATTTCCAACTTTAGAGAGGGGATCTGGCACTCTATAGGCAATACTGCTTCCAACCCGTAAACGAGTTGAAAAGGTGAGAAACCGGTTGCAGGCTTAATAGACGTTCGATAAACCCATAATGTTGAGTACAACATCAAATGTCAATTTGACCTGGCCGAATTGATCGTTCGCTGTAAGATAGTCTTAAGGGATTTATTCACAGCTTCCACCTAACTATTCACTTGTGGGTGGTAGGGTGATGAATGTTCTTGCCTCAACCCAAGATTTGATGTTAACTTGAACATCATTTTTTTTCTGAAAGTGACTGCCATGGTCAGTGACAATCTATCTCAGGATGCCGAACCTTGCTATTATCTGGTTAAACAAAAAGAGAGTTGCGGTCTCGCCATCATATTTAAATGTTGGCATAGCTTCAACCCACTTCGTGAAGTAGTCTACTGCTATGATGATATAATGGTTCCCCCTCGAGGAAGGAGGGTTGCATGTAGCGTAATCAGTCCCCCACTTGGTGAAGGGACCTGTAATATACCTCAGCCGAACCCAAATGTAAATAAAATCCAAGTATATTTAAGCTAGTGAGATGTTTAGACATATTTTTTGTAATACACATTTCATGGCATGGTGCATGCATATAATGCGCAGTAAAGGGATGTAAAGTGCACATTTCTGAATACCGCGCGCAGTAACTAAGGTGTGCGCAACCTTAAAGACAGAGGATAATGCGCATAGTAACTAAAGAGCGCACAACCTTGAGGTCAGCGGATACCGCGCACAGTAAATAAAGTGTGTGCAATATTAAGGTCATCGAACCTTTGTGTATGTAATATGCATTATAGGCTGGTGAGTCAGTATTATAAGCCAGTATGCTTATGTCTTGGAATTAGGCCAATGCGCCTAGATGTTAAAGGCTAGAGTGCCTATTTTGTATATATCTCATGATTAATTTACAAATACATCACTGCACGTAGAACGACCACGATAAAAGAGAAGGGGGACTAGATTCCACCAAATAGGGAAAGGGAGGGCCGAAATTTAAGAACAGGGCCAAGCTAGAGAGCTTAAAGCCGAAAATAAATAGTATATTAATATTTCTTAAAAACATAAAGTACGGATAATTAATTTATCCTAAGTCCTAAAGTAGGGGACAAGTGTATCAGAGTAGCTTCCAACATGACAAGTGTCAAGTTGGAGACATGCATACTTATTGCCGAGATTTAGTTCCTTTGGGGGGGGGATCGACCATTGTGAAGAGGAGAATCTTACCATTTTTTCCTTTGACCAGAGAACCAATATCCATGATACATTCCAATAGTCCTTGAGCTACCTCGTATCTTCATACCACTGTACCCAGACCAGATTGATATCCATTCCTGTTGGTGTACCTGTCAGCTTGAGAGAGGGATTGAAGAGGCGGGTTATCAGGCCCGTGAGCAATTCTTTGAGTGAGGGAATTGCTGAGGATCAATTTCCTGAAGGTGATAAACTGTGGCTACAACACTCTGAGACTTCCAGTCCGGCCTGTTGCTGAAGCCCTGGAAGGGAAGTGGGGCAACCTAAGGACTGTTGAGCAAATAAGGGGAACACTTCCTTGGGTGGGACAGGCATGTGGGGAAGGAGAGGCTGTAGGTTGTGGTTGAGTGAACACCTGAGAGGGATTCTTTCCAGTTGACCATGAAGCTTTAGCTGAGTTAGGAATCCCTTTCCTGGGTGGAGTCTAGTCCCAGCTCGGGGGTGACTCACTGTTGAGAGTGACGATTAGTGTAGTCTAAGGATGGGAGGTTTGTGGATGGTCTGCACGCAATTGGTGACATTCTTACCAAGATAAGTACCGGTTATGTGTTGAATTCCAGGCTGCATTGTCATTTATGTGTTATTTTATGGGTTTTATTGCTTGTGTGAGCATAACTATCTGTATGTTTAAGGATATACCCTGTATATGATGCATGTCTGTGTTCACTGTTAAATCAGTCTGAAAAATCGTATATTTACAGAACACAACTGTTTGTTTATCTTTTATGTGTGAAGCTTTCATTAGAGCATTCCATGTATATGTTTAATTGCATGCAGTTCAGTATGTATGTATGCCTGTGTGTGTATCTACGTATTTAGAGAAAAAAAAAAGTTATGTGACATACCTCAGTTGAATACTGGGTGTTACATTATGTTGTCATAACTAAGCTAAGTGTTTGAGTAAGTGACATTCCCCGTTCAGTGGGTGGACGGGGTGTGTTACAGTATGGTATCAGAGCGTCAATTTTCGACACTGAGCCTGAATGGGCCAAACTAGTCGAATGGAGACAAGATTATAGTATGGTATCGATTACAGTATGGTATACAGTATATTGTGTTTATGGAAAATTTAGCCACTGCGTGGAAGAATAATATGTAGAGATGTGTGCGCTAAATTTAGCATTGTGCGGAGTGCATACACATAGTAAAGGTGCACGTGGTGTGTGCAGTATTGTGAGGCACAGTGAAGTTTGGTTAGTGCGCACACAATAGGAGTATGTGTTGTATCGCTACAGTGCAGGCAAGGGTGCGCGTAGGTAGTTGTGTGCGGTAGCGACATAATATTTGGTGGGGCATACAAATTATTGTACGCAGTAAGGCATATTGAACTTTAGGACTGTGTAATGCATAGAGCGAAATGCATGTGGAATATCCAAGTGTGATAGAGAAACAGTGCACAGAGGATATTGGCGCGAAACACATAAGTAGTGCGCGCAATTTATTGGCACAACGAAGAGGAAATGTATAGTAGATATAGGTGCGCAGAAACATGATTTACCTTGTAAATTCGTTTGCACGATAAATAAAGGTACACACGTTGAATTTTTATATGCGCAAAATCGTCTGAAAAGCTAATTAAGACGACGGGCCTGAGTTTAATTAGAAAAATTTACATAGTATTCAAAGAAAGAGGAATACACAACTGCATTGAAGTATTATTTAAAATGAGTCAAGCGAATGAGATGAATTTTGGGTTTTATTCAAACAGTTGAAAGTGAAATATAAGTTACAAGAAGACACATAATATTAAAGCAAACAAGATTCATAACGTCATCAGTGGAATCTTGTCTTAAGCAGTACAAAATCTGCTTCTGCGCTTATATATTCATTCAAAATCCAAAATTACAAAAAGGGGATGATTCAAAATAGTAGTGGCCCTATTCAAAGAGATCGTACAAGAACAAGTCTATCATCTCCGAAGCTTCCTTACCTCTGCTATCATCTGTCCAAAAATCACTGAAATATACTCAATTGTATTGAGGGCTCATTTTAGCTTAGCTAGCTCCTCCTTTAAAGAATCTAACCAGATCGGTTGATTCTCTCCAACACTCTCAGCCGCTTTAGCGACGACTCCTTTCTTCGGTCGCTTTCTTCGTTTCTTCTTAGCAACTAGTCTGTTGATAACTAGATCCCTCATGATTGGATTCAACCTGATTTCCAATCTCGAATCAGTAACAGGTACTGTGTGAAATTTAGTCACCAATATCTGCGTGACTACCTTTTCCTTCTTACTCACAGGAAAATTTAGCATGTTGACCGAATAACCAGTCTCATTGGATTTAAATGGGTCCATATTTCTCAGTTTTGTGGACAATGAAATACGTTTGTAGAGATGAGAAGTTTGAACCAGTTTGGAGATTGCTTGCTGATGGATAAGATGATGCTTCCATACCCGAGAGTTGGTAATTATAGAACCTCAATTGTGAATCCCTGACAGACATGCACACAAGTGCAATGGATTTCCATGCTCGACTAATCCAATTCAATGATTAAACTTTTTGAGTTTGTTACATGGTAGAGTTCACCTAACTGAAATGGCTGTGATGTACGAGCGAATGAGGCAAAGTGATCTGACTAATCGTCACCCGTCCCACAAATGGTGGATTTGACATATTGAAGCACGTGACATCAGAACACATGCAAAAGTGGTTTTAGAAAACCACCTTACGCCTGATGTATCTCTGCGAGATGATATAGTGCTTGCTAAGTTCTCAAAACTTGGGTCATGTTTGAGAATTGGCATGGTGGGAACACCAAGAAATCAGAAAAGATAATTCTGATATAATTATTGAGCTGAAATAGTTCATATTTCTTATGGATTGTTGATTTAGTTAAACTAATAATTTTTAATGGCTGCACATTTTGCAGAACTAACAACAACTAGATCAGATCCGATCAAGTACCGAGTCCATAGGAATGGAAGAGACATGAGGAAACTATAGTCAACAAGATGAGAGTAGAGCAGCAAGATGACTTTAACATGAAGTTATTGCAAAGTATGAACATAATATAAAATAAATTGGAAAAAGAAAGTGACTCAAGCAAATATGGAAGTCAAAAACCTTTGGATGAGAAAAAGAGATCAGGAAATGTTAGCAGACACCACCATCACTCCCGAAAGCATTCCAAGAAAAGAGAAGGTAGCAACACAAGTCCATCCCCTGTCATATAGCATAAGAGGTTTGGGGTGGATGAGATATGAGGAGAAATGAACAAAAACAAACCTCCTACATTTGATGGTGAGCACAAGAAGGATGAAAATGTAGAAATATGGTTGCTGGTCATGAGGAAGTATTTTCAATTACACAATTATTCTTCCCATGCAGAGGGTAGAATTGCCATCTATCAACTCAAAGGAAATGCATCCATGTGGTGGGATCAACTTGTGCAGGTGCACCACATTAAAGAGAAGAGCGTTACTTGGAGGGAATTTAAGAAGTATTTTGAGAAGAAATACTTGACTAAGAGGTATTATGACAAGAAAATGAAATAGTTCTTTGAACTCAAACTTGGAAGTATGACCATAGATGAATATAAAAGAAGATTCCTAGAACTGCTTAAGTACATCTCCTTCATCAAGGATGAGACAATTAAAATTCAAAGGTATTTGAGTGGATTTCCGACATTCATCAGTGACAAAATAGAATATGATGATCCCAAGACATTGGAAGAGACCGTAAGGCGAGCTAAATGTCTATATGATCAACAAAAAGCAAGGCCAACTTTCCAAAAAGATTGGGAAGACAAAAATAAGTTCAAGGTGGATCGGAGGAAGAAAGGATTTAAACCATCATTCTTCAGAAATAGTCCACAGGGACCACCAACTTCTAAAGAGCCCAAAACGATAGAGGCAAAATGCCAAAGGCCAAGGCAACCACCTAGTCAATGTTGGGGTTGTAAAGGAGATCATAGATTCAAAGATTGTCCTCACAGAGGTGAAAAAGGAAGGACTGTTTATAATGTACAACAAGCTAAAATAGTGGAGGACATGGGCAGAAATGTGCCAAGGATCTATGCAGCCATGGATAACAAGCAAGCAAAATATCAGTCACACATGATTGAAGTGGAAGGTATGATTAACAACCAAACCATTGCTATTTTAATTGATTCAGGAGCTAGTCATAGTTATATATATCCTAAGATGGTAGAAAGTTTGAAATTGCCAAGAAGTAGGCATGGGAAATCTTGGTTGGTACAGTTGGCTACAGGAACCAAAAGAAATGTTAATGAGATGGTTAAGTCATGTCTCATGGACATGAACGAACTGAACACTAAGGCAGATTTGAATATCTTACCCTTAGGTTCCTATGACTGTTTAATTGGGATGGATTGGTTGGACCCACATCATGCTCTATTGGATTGCCATAACAAATAATTCACTTGCTTGGATGAAGAAGGGAACCAAAATAAAGTGCAGGGAATTCCCAGGGCAGTAACCGTTAGAGAAATTTCAGCATTGTAGCTGAATAAATGTTATAGAAGAGGATGTCAAATATTTGCAGCTCATATGGAGGAGACACCTGAAGACAAGGTGCCAAATTTGGAGAATTATGCAGTCTTGAAAGAGTTTGAAGATGTATTCAAGGAAGTACCAGGACTACCCCCAAGGAGAGACCTCAAGTTTTCTATAAATCTGACACCAGGAGCATCTCCCATGTCAAAGACTCCTTATAGAATGAGTACACCAGAATTGAAGGAGTTGCAAATGAAACTGGAAGAACTTCTGAAGAAGGGGTATATATGCCCAAGTGTATCACCTTAGGGTGCCCTAGTCTTGTTTGTGAAAAAGAAAGATGGAACCTTAAGATTGTGCATTGATTTTAGATAGTTGAATAAAGTCATTGTAAAGAACAAGTATCCTCTGCCAAGGATTGATGATCTTTTTGATCAATTGAAGGATGGAAAGATCTTTTCAAAGATAGATCTCAGATCGAGATACCATCAGGTAAGAATTAAGGAAGAGGATATCAACAATACTACCTTCAGGACAAGGTATGGTCATTATGAGTTCACAGTGGTGCCATTTGGTTTGTCAAATGCACCGACTGTTTTCATGTGCTTAATGAATGGTGTTTTCCGAGAATATTTAGACAAGTTTGTCATTGTTTTTTTGGATGAAATTATTATATACTCTAAGACAAAATAAGAGCATGAACATCATTTGAGGATGGTATTGCAAGTATTAAGGGAGCATCAGTTGTATGCCAAATTGAGCAAGTGCTCATTTTATTAGAAACAAATTCATTATTTGGGGCATATTATCTCAAAAGATGGGATAGCAGTGGACCCCGATAATATTGAAGCCATTAGAGAATGGTAAACACCAAATAATGTGACAGAGGTCAGATCATTCATGGGCCATGCAGGCTATTACAGGAGATTCATTGAAGAATTCTCGAAGATAACACACCCAATCACTTCCTTGCAAAGAAAATGTATGAAGTTTCAGTGGACGTCAGACTGTGAAAGGAGTTTCCAAAATTTGAAACAATTATTGACAAGTGCTCCAATACTAAGGATTGCGGACCCAAATGAAGATTTCATTGTATGCATAGATGCATGTAATGAAGGACTTGGTGGAGTCCTCAACCAAAATGTATTTGTGATATGTTATGAATCAAGGAAGTTGAAGGAGCATGAAAGAAACAATGCCACTCATGATTTGGAGTTGGCAGCCATAGTGCATGCCCTGAGGAAATGGAGACATTACCTGATGGGAAAAAGGTTTGAGTTAAGAACAGACCACAATGGTTTGAAATATTTATTTGATCATCCAAATCTAAATGCTAGACAAAGCAGATGGTTAGAATTTCTAAGAAAATATTACTTTGATATAAAGCATATCAAAGGGAAAGAAAATAAAGTGGTGGATGCACTCAGTAGGAGGGTGCATGAGCTTCATGCTACAACCATCAACATGTATCAGACTGATGTTAAAAGAAAAATTTTGGAGGCTACAAATACAGACCTGCAATACAAATAATTGATAGCAAAACTACAACAAGGTAAGACACCACATAAGATGGGAGTAGATGGAATACTACTGCATAAGAACATAATTTTTGTACCAAATGTCCATGAATTGAAACATATAATTTTGCATGAGATGCATAATTCTCCTTATGTATGGCACCCTGGATATCATAAAAATGTAGCAGCAGTCAAGAGACAATACTTTTGGTCAGGTATGAAGAGAGAAATTGCAGAATACATCACTAGGTGTATGGAATGCCAGAAAGTTAAAACAAAGCATAGACACCCAACAGGATTAAAACAAAGCATATGCACCTAAACAGGATTGCTGCAACCTTGCCCATTCCTGAATGGAAGTGGGAAGTGGTGACAATGGATTTTATTATGGATTGCCTAGAACAGACAAGGTTAAGCATGATTCGATTATGGTAGTGGTGACAAGCTTAAAAATGCCCATTTTATTCCACTAAAAACTACTCACAGAGCAGTAGATGTTGCTGATATTTTGGTGAAGGAAGTGGCACGATTGCACGAAATCTAAAACGATTATGTCTGACAGAGATCTGCACCACCTCGAATTCTGAAAGGATTGTTCAAAGGATTCAGAATGAATCTGAACTTTAGTACAACTTACTATCCTGAGACTGATGGATGAAAACGCAGGGTGAATAGAGTGATAGAAGATATGTTGAGAATGTATGTGATGGATAACCATCAAATGGGAAGACTACCTACATTTAGTAGAATTTTCTTATAATAATGGGTACCAAACTTCAACAAAGTTGAGCACTTTCGAAGTATTGTATGATAGAAGGTGTACAACTCTAAATTAGTTGGGATAACCCGGATGATAGAACAGTAGTCGGGCCTTTGTTGCTCAAGGAGATGGAGGACCGACTAGTAAAATTAAGCAGAACTTGAAAACTGCCCAAGATAGACATAAAATTTATGTTGATAAAAACAAAATCAACAGAGAATTCAAAGTAAGGATCAAGTTTGAAAAAAGATAATAGGAGTCCATGAGTCGGGAAGCCGCCTCCAAGTTGGCGTACCCAAATTTTGTGGACCATTTGAAATCCCAGAGATGATTGGTTCCGTTGCTTATATGATTGCATTGCCCACATCTATGTCTATTCATAATGTATTCCATGTATCATTGCTAAAGAAATAAATACCGATAATCATGTTATTGATTGAAATGTTATTCAGGTAGAGCAAGAAGACGCTTTTCAAGTTCATCTGGTGTGCATATTGGACATGAAGTTCAAGGTGCTCTAGAATCGATCCATAGGATTGTAAAGGTCCAATGGACCGGTACGACTGAAGACGCTACTTAGAGCATGAGGATGCAAATGCGGGCAGAATACCCGCATATTTCTGAAGATTTTGGAGAATTTATAAGTATACATGATGCACTGAGGATAGTGCATAAATAAAGGAGAGGGGATTGTAATATCCCTCGACTAAACCCAAAATGTAAATATAATCCAAGCATATTTAACCCTAGTGAGTTGTTTATAGATCATTTTGTAATACACCTTTCATGGCATGGTGCGCGCATATACTGCGCAGTAAAAGGATGTAATGCACATTTCTGAATACTGCACGCAGTAACTAAGGTGTGCACAACCTTAAATATAGAATACTGTGCACAGTAACTAAGGTGTGTGCAACATTAAATATAGAGGATACAGTGTGCAGTAACTAAAGAGTGCACAATATTAAGGTCAACAAACCTTGTGTATATAATATGCATTATAGGCTGGTGAGCCAGTGTTATAAGCCAGAATGCTTATGTCTTGGAATTAGCCAGATGTGTTAGTGTTGCCAGAGCGCCTATTTTGTACATATTCCCATGATTAATATAAAAATACATCGCTGTGTGCATACCGACCACGATAAAAGATACAAAATTCAGATTCCACCAAATGGTGCTGAGGGCCTAAATTTAAGAACAGGGCCAAGCTAGAGAGCTTAAAGATGAAAATAAATATTATATTAATATTTCTTAAAGACATAAAGTACGGATAATTAATTTATCCTAAGTCCTAAAGTAGGGGACAAGTGTATTAGAGTAGCTTCCAACATGAAAAATGTCAAGTTGGAAACATGCATACTTATTGCCAAGACTTAGTTCCTTTGGGGGGGGATCGACCATTGTGAAGAGGAGAACCTTACCATTTTTTCCTTCGACCAAAGAACCAATATCTACGATACATTTCGTTAGTCCTTGAGCTACCTCGTATCTTCCTACCACCATACCCAGACCAGATTGATATCCATTTCTATTGGTGTACCTTTCATCTTGGGAGCGGGATTGAATATGCCGATTTTCAGGCCCATGAGCAATTCTATGAGTGAGGGAATTGTTGAGGATCGATTTCTTGAAGGTGATAAACTACGGCTACAATGCTCTGAGACTTCCGGTTTGGCCTGTTGCTGAAGCCCTGGAAGGGAAGTGGGGCAACCAGAGGATTGTTGAGCAGAGAAGGGGCACACTTCCTTGGGTGGGACAGGCATGTGGGGAAGGAGAGGCTGTAGGCTGTGGTTGAGTGAACACCTGAGAGGGAGTATTTCTGATTGACCATGAAGCTTTATCTGAGTTAGGAATCCCTTTCCCAGGTGGAGTCTAGTCCCAACTCGGGGGTGACTCACTGTTGAGAGTGACGAACAATGTAGTCTAAGGATGGGAGGTTCGTGGACGGTCTGCACATAGTTGGTGACATTCTTACCAAGATAAGTACCGATTATGTGTTGAATTCCATGCTGCATTGTCATTTATGTGTTATTTTATGGGTTTTATTGCTTGTGTGAGCATAATTGTCCGTATATTTAAGGATATACCCTGTATACGTTGTATGTTTGTGTTCACTGTTAAATCAGTCTGAAAAATCATATATTTATAGAACACAACTATTTGTTTATCTTTTATATGTGAAGTTTTCGCTAGAGAATTGTATGTATATGTTTAATTGCATGCAGTTTAGTATGTATGTATGCCTGTGTGTGTATATACGTATTTAGAGAAAAAAAAAAAAAGTTATGTGACATACCTCAGTTTAATACTGGGTGTTACATTATGTTGTCAGAACTAAGCTAAGTGTTTGAGTAAGTGACATTCCCCGGTTAGTGGGTGGATGGGGTGTGTTACAGGATCAACTGTGATGACAAGAAACATGGGAGCATGGTGTGCCCTCATCTTCCGAGAGAAGATCTGACACAGGTGGAACTTCTTGACCGATTCAACACAATCTTTGATTATTGTCGGCCAAAAGTAACCGACTCGTAGAATATTTTGGGCTGCTTCCGACCCATACAAATGACCACCACATGCTCCAATGTGGCAATCATTAAGCATGATTTCCGCTTATTCATGGGTGAGACACCGACGAAGGATGCAATCTACACCTCGATGATACAGAGTGTCCTTGAGTATGAGATAGTTTTTGGCCTGATGGCATGTACGATGACACTCATCATGAGAAGCAGAGGCAGGGCACTTCAAAGTCTGGATATAGACTAGTATATCTCCATACCAGGGGTCCGAAGACGTGATCAGAAACATGTCTCCTTTGATAGGCAAATCTTCGTGTATAACATCACCTGATTTGACCAGAAGTTCCGAAATGAGTTTTGCAAAGACCAATGACTTTTTTGATTTTGCCGAAACAAAATCCAAGTCGAATTCTTGGAGGATAACTATCCATCTACTGATATTTCCATTGATCACACATCATGTCAACACGTATTGAAACAGATTCACAATGACGATGAAGGTGGTCTTGTGAAACAAAATGTAATGACGGAACCATTGGACAACATGAACTACTGCATATGCGAGTTTTTCAATGTGGGAATAATTGAGTTCGTATCCAACCAAGTCTCGTCTCAGGTAATAAATCACGTATTCTGAGAGAAAATCATCCTTTTTGAACCAAGACCATACCGATGGTTGACTCCGCAGTGACCAACTACAATAATAAATCTTTATTATAATTGGGTGGACGAAGCAGAGGGGTGGATGTGAGGGCACATTTCAACGCTTCGAAAGAGCATTGAGCAGCTTCGTCCTAATGAAAAGGAACATCCTTCTTTAGTAAATCCATAAAACCCTTTGTGATCTCGGCATAGTTCGCAATGAAACGCCGTAAAAAGTTTGCTTTTCCCTGTAGACTCTGAAGTTGAGGGATTGTGCACGGGGGAGGAAACTGAACTATTGCCTCAACCTTTAGAGGATCGACCATGATCCCTGTTGTCAAAACAATGAAATGAAGAAAATGACCCGATGTGATGCAAAAACTCCAATTGTTTGGATTTAAGCGGATCTAGTAGTAGCGACATCGCTCAAAGATAAGTCAGAGGTGTGCAGGGTGATCATCTCTCTTGTGAGATCGTGACGCTAAATCATCGAGATAAGCCTTGACTATGTGTTTGAGGTCATGGAAAGAAAAAGACACGGCCTGCTGAAACGTATCTCCAAATTTTTTCATACCAAAAGGCATCTTCTGATAAGTGAATGTGCCCCACGGAAAAATGAAAGCGGTTTTGTGTTGGTGTTCGGGCTTGATATGTATCTGATTGTATCTTGAAAAACCATCCATGAAAGAAAAGGCTTCACAACCTGCGCATTCATCGACTATCTGGTCAATAAATGGCGTGGGGAAATTGTCTTTTGGACAGGCCTTGCTCAAATCACAGAAGTCCATACATACATGAATCGTACCCTATTTTTTGTTGACTGGAAATGGATTTGACACCCATTGAGTTAAATGGACAGGGTATATGAAACCATCTTGGAGAAGTTTCTCTACTTCAGCCTTAATAGCTGTTGCTTTCCTAGGATTGACTTGATGAAGCTTCTGCCAGACCGGCTTAGCATCAGGATATGTTGTGATTTTATGTTGGATGATTCTTGGATATATGCCTGGAATTTCCTCACAAGACCAAGAAAACACATCACATAATTCTTTAAATAGATATCTGTAGATTTGAATCTCCTTGAGGGAGAAATCCGCTCCGACGAAGATATTCTCCATGACGCCAGGAATTCTAGAGATATTGATAAGTATCGTTTGATCAATGTTTTCCATATTTCCTTCAGTGTAAACAACATGCATATCCAAAGTATTGATAGGACGAGCCTTATCTCCAGTCATAGTTAGAGTGAATTCACTTGCTTCAATTCTTCTTAACTCTGGGAGGAAGTAAGATTGGTGATGAATATCATCCTAGGGTTTGTCCGGACTAGTCATTGCTTCAATAATCACCTCATATGAGGGAAAGACTAAGTCTAAAGAATCAATATTGGCGAGGGAACCTTGAACCCATATAGGCTCGAGAACTGGATCTAACTCCTGTGTGGGAGTCAGATCGGAGTCGACGAAAGCTTTTTGGACTGTAGAGTACGCAACTTCTTCCGCGGAAAAAGGCATGGCCATGCCATGGTGCCCTGTCTCTTCCATCATGATAATGGATGATGGGGAAGGAAGAGTCCATGGATTGTTAAAGTAATTCGTGCGAAACAATGAGATTTGAAAGATTTCGGTCCTAGGCTGGTCAGGGACAGTCGATATGTATTGGACATTGTTGGTCGAAGGCGGGTAATAAAAAGTACCCATCAAATGTGGGCACAAACCAACCCCTACGTTGACGATGCCACGCTGAGGGTTATCAATCATCGATACTGTGGATACCCCTGTTGAAGAGTCAGGACGAGAGAAGGATAACTGATCAATGGTCATGATCCGACTCTCGTGTGGAAAAAACAAGACCGGAAAACTGTTGTGACCACTGCTTTCATATCATAGGTCCAACTCCTTCCTAATAAGAGATTGCAGTTGAGAGATGCATCGACCACTTCAACTTTGATGCACACGATCTTTCCTCCTAACTGCACGTGAAGTTAGGGGATGATTCCATATGGTCAGAACAAACGACCGTTGAAAGCGGTAAGAAGGGTAGGTGATGGAGACAAAATGGATTGGACAATGGCCTTCCAACATGCCAAAGACATCATGCATGTCGAGGCACCCTCATCAACCACTGTGCAAAAAATGTTCTGAGTAAAAGTTTTCGTGGTATAAGCCACTACTATCTGAAACACTACGTGGTAAGGAAGATGAGTTTTTAAGTCGATCATATAAATCATGATTGTTCACAGATTACAAGTCTCAATAGATACTAGGGAAGCTAACAGAGGCTCTCTCTGGGAAGGGCAGCTCTGGAGGACTTCCAAAGCTGACATCGCACAAGGGGTTTGTGACAAATCCTCCACCACAAAGTAGTTGTTGGCGACCCTTGCGTTTAGGTTGTGAGAAGATTTCTTGAATTCACCTTTGGGGATGCGTGTCATTGTTTCTCCCAACATATTCTCAATATGGAAAGGAAGAGATGGGTTTTCAACTTCTTTACCCTTCTCAGGGGTGTTTGGCATTCTGTAGTCACGTGTCTTAGTCTCTATGTCAACGCTACCTTTCATCATGTACACATTCATGGATGAAGGATTACTCGAAGATGAAGGGGGTCCCTGATTGGCCCCTTTCATGCTTGAAGAAGCTTGAGATAAATGTTTCCCATAAGGAAATGGATTTGTTAACATGGCAGGTGGCTACTGTGCCAATAACTTCTGGGCCTCCGCAAGTCGAGGGCAATGGTGAGCTGTATGGTCTTTCTTGCAAAGATTACAAGGATAATTCAACTTTTTCTTTTCAGTGTTGCCCTCGCCAACATTATTGGTAGGTTTCTTATCCCCCTTACCCTTCTTTCGTTGTTTCTTCTTTTCATCAGGCTGTTGGATGACTTTTGGGTTGGTCAATTGCACACTGTGTACATCCGACATTTGAGTAGGGGGAGAAACCGAACCAATGGTTTGGATGACTGCTATCTGTTGTATTTCCAATTGCTGTAATTGATTCGACAACTGATCAATGGGCTTCGTTTGCGCTGAACCTACAATACCATCGGCATGTGGTCCATACCTCTGTTTGGTCTTGTCAAGTATCGACCTTGGTGCATCTGGAAAAACTTCGTAAAGAAAACCAAACTGAGAGTAAATCATTTCTAGATGTTGGGCTCTCATTATCGCTTCTTCCTCTGAAAACACCCCTGAGGTTGCGACGTCTTTAGATAACTGAGGTACCAAATAATTAAGGAACCACTCTAGCAGGAATGTTGGCGGGACTAGCACTTTTATCAAACTCTTCCAACGTCTCCATTCTCGAATGTGATATGAGATATGGTACACTTATGTATGCTCAAAGTTTTCCAGCAATTCGGTGCCAGCATCGTATCTCACAGGTAATTGGAAATGGTTTAAGAAAGCCATTTCCAATTCACTGAAGGAAGAGTATCTTGAGCGGTTGAGCTCGATGTACCATTTGACCGCACTCCC
>SNQJ01S0061652.1:14216-45762 GCA_010110895.2 Picea sitchensis | reverse complement strand
GGGGGGTCCGAATTTTTTTATGTCCGTGGATTAAATTTTAGGGATGTGTGAAGGTAATGTTGTGGGAGGGAAAATGATGTGACTTTTATTTTATTGTTTTTGTTTTTTATTTGTTTTTTATTTAATATATCTGTTTTCTTTTTTAATATTTGGTTTTATGTTTTATTATATTTTGTTTTATTAAGTTTTGTTTTATTTATGTTTCATTAGTTTATTATTTAGTTTACGTTTTATTTTATTTGTTTTATCTTACTTTTTATATTTGTTTTTTTGTTATATGTTTTATTTAATTTCTATTTAATTTATATGTATTATTTATTTATTATTTTATATGTTTTAATATATATGTTTATTATATTTCATATGTTTTTATTAATGTTTTTTAAAATGTATTTGTTTTATTTAATGTTTAATTAATAAACCCTGACCTTATTACTAATTTAACATCTAACTTAATTATTAATTAATTAATCAATTAATTAGTCTAACATATTTTGATTAAACTAATTACACTAATTTTTTTACTAACATTATTAATCTATTGTTCTTTTTATCCTAAGTTTGTTTATTTATGGATGGGTGGCGGACGAGATGTAGCCAATGGGACAAATGGATGAGGGAGTGAGTGGCATAGAGGTGGATGAAGGATGTAGTAGGGTGATGAAGGATCAAGCGAAAATGGATGGAGGGGAAATGGAAACAACCGAGAGACCAACAAACCAAGAAATTCATCATGAGACCCATAAATGATATTTGAATCATCAGATCTCCTATAATTATAGGACCCTAACAAGAACAATTTTTTTTAGTGAAACCCAACTTCTATTAATGAATAAAACTACTAGAATATTGTAGACACAAACTAGCTAGAATGGTGGTATCTTATATCTGAAGAGAAAGAAATGTTGGCTACACTTCATTCACAACAAGCTTTGCATCACACTCCATTCCATGCTCAAAGGACCTCCTTCACCTTGATTATATCTGAGAGAGTATGAGGAGAATAATTCCCATGATGCATGTGGGATAAATTGGTCTAAGTTTACAAAATGTCATAGGCATGTAAAACACTAGGACTTCCTAGGAGGTTACCCATCCCAGTACTACTCTATCCCAAGGGCACTTAACTGTCAAGTTCTGATGGGATCCAATGCCTTAACATTGTAGGCATGTACATAAGACCATTAGGAAATCATTACATGATGTTTGTAGTAATGAACAAATAGATATGGAATTACATTACATTCCCCATCAAAATGGTGAATATCATGGTTTATCAAAACCATAGGCTTGAAAACATTGATTCAGTGAAAATTTTGGATGGTCACCAAGATCCACTTGAATTAGTACCAACTACCTAGTGGGAATTATAAAGGGTACCCTTTTACATTAAATAACTATCCACTACTATCTAATGAGCCTATTCAAAGAGGATGGTTGCATACAACAATTAACTAACTCCTAGTTAGCTTAAAGTAGGGAGGTTAGGGTATGACCCTAACATGCCCCCCCATCAAAAGAAGCATTTTCCTCAAGGCCAAAGATGAGTAAATTGCTACATAATTGTGGTTGGATCCCATGTGGAATATTTGGGTTGCATATCTTTCCACTAGATCAGTGCTTCATGGATCATGATCAAAAGAAACATTGTCCTAAAGGCTAAATATGAGGAAATTTCCCATTGGTGTGGTTTTTTAGAAGAAAAACATTAGAAATAGGTTTCTAATCACTTGTTGACCACTTTAGTTTGACCATATATTTGGGGGTATATGATATTTCCCATCAAAAGGGTGAATGTCATGGTTTATCAAAACCATAGGCTCGAAAATGTTGATTCAGTAGAAAATGTGGATCGACACCAAGATCCACCTGGATTAGTACCAACTACCTAGTGGGCCTTATAAAGTGGACTTTTAAAAATTAAATAACTATCCACTACTATATAATGGACCTTATTCAAAGAGGATGGATCCATACAACAAATGACTAACTCATAGGTAGCCTAAAGTAGGGAGGTTAGGGTAGGACCTTAACATGCCCCCCCTTCAAAAGAAATAGTTTCCTCAAGGCCAAAGATGAGGAAATTGCTACATAATTGTTTTTGGTTCCCATGTGGAATATTTGGTTTGCATATATTTCCACTATATCATTGCTTCATGAACTGTGATCAAAAGAAACATTGTCCTCAAGGATAAATATGAGGAAATTTCTCATTGATGTGGTTTTTTAGAAGAAAAACATCATAAATAAGTTTCTAAGCACTTGTTGACCACTTTAGTTTGACCATGTATTTTGGGGTGATATGTAGTGCTCATGTTCAGTTTGGTACCTTGAAGTTTAAACAATTCCTGCCAAAATTTGCTAGTGAAGGTAGGGTCCCAATTTGAGACAATGAAAGTGGGTAGGCCATGTAACTTAAAAATACAATCCAAAAAGACTTGGGCCATTAAGGAGGGGATAAATGGATGTGATAAGGCACAAAAATTAACATATTTGGAAATATGGTCAAATACCAATATGATCACTGATTTATTTCCTGCCTTCGGAAGTTCCATTATAAAATCCACAAAGATGTTAACCCATATATGTGTTGGGATTAATAGTGGTTGCAGTTCCCTTGGAATTTTTACTGTCTCACCCTTGATTCTTTGGAAAGTTCCATAGGTTGTCAAAAAAATTTGGATGTTTTTTTTCATTCCTTTCCAAGAGAACGAGCATTTATTTTGTTCATATGTTTTATGAAAACCATAGTGACTTCCTATATTCAATGGATAGATATCCTCTAAGACCATTTGTTTTAAGGAGGAATAATTTACTAGAACAATTAAACTTTTATACCTCAATGTATCTTGATGTCATGTATATCCTTTAGGAGGGTTGGGATCTTCCTGAATCCTTTGGATGAGTTGAACTATAGTGTCATTTTCCAAACATTCTCAATGGGATTCCTCGAGCCACCCTAAAATAAATAAAGACAAGGAAAAGAGGGATTCATTCTCCTCAAATTACTTGGATAAAGCATAAACCATCACATTTTATTTATCCTTATTGTAGATAATATCATAATAATACCCTCACATCTTGGTGACCTACTTATTCTAATATGATGATCATAACCTTTGTTCGAGAAATTACTTCAGACTATGATGTATAATCTTGATTTGGAAACATAACCCTATGAGATATGGATTCCATCTCTCTAATGCATGACAGATGGCCATCATCTCTTTCTCATACGTGGATTTACCTAAATTGCAGTCACACAATTGATTACAGGTGAATGCCAAGGGGTTCCCTTATTTCATCAAAACTGTGCCAATATCTCTACTTGAGGCATCACATTCGAGGAAAAATGTCTTAGTAAAATATGACATTACTAATATTGGAGTTGATCCAGATTGGATCATTATATTTCTTATCATCTATCTCAAATTTTTCATATTGAAAAGAATTGGAGGAATAATCTTGCAAGGTCATTTTAATGGTAGGTCCTAGTTTGGAAAATTGGGGTTTGAAACCTTCTGGATCCATTTCGAGGCATAAAACGACATGTTTTGGGGTCAAAACTTTATCATCCTTAGTTTACACCCCTTGATTCTATTCTACACATCGATACATTTCAAACGACGAAAAAATCACATCAATCAGAGCTTGTATGCAAAAGTTATGCCTCCCGCAAGTTGACCTACCATGTTGACCACCATGGTACAAGTGAAGGCCACATTAGCCCCCATTGATCACACATATGGGGATATCCACATATGGAATTTTCAATAAAATTCTATAAGGTATAAAACCTTATGACAATTGAGGGTTGAGGAATTCAAAACCCTAGACCTAAATGGCTATCAAGGATGTTAAATATTGAGCTCCTAATAGGAGAAGAGGCTCAGTTATTTAGAATTGTATTTGTGCCAAAGTTGAACAAAGAACATAGAAGTGGTATTTCTATATCATGACAAAGGAGGATACATTCTGTAGTAGTCATATAGGACACAATGTCAAAAGAAATTCCATAGAGAGTGCGTCTTTCTTCGTATTTTCATTTGAAGAAAAGAGAGTGGAGCAACCTCACCTTCTAGTTGGGTTTTTCCCATATTGGGTTTCCTAGGTTATATCTTGTATTTATTTGTGGATGGTGTGTAAGTGTTTTTGTTTTGTCTATTTTTCGCATTTTATCCATTTCATACATTTTAAGTGGAAAACCAGTAATTAAAGAATTTGAGATCTAAAGGAAATTAAGCTTCACAATAAATATTTCAATATTTTATTAGATATGTTGTGATGAAATGTCTAGTGGAATATCGATGAAAATTTATAGATCATATTGGTATAAGAACATGTTTTCTTGGGGTATTTTTTAAAGTTGCAACGATATAGGAATCAATTTACGAATAAATTCATAGAACCCTAGCCATGGATGACGAGTTTGTTCATAACAACCCTCGAGATCTAGTAGAGGAGATATTTTTGAAGATGGAAGAGAAAGTAGCTGACATATATTGCAATATGTCCCTCCTCATGGTGGTCCAAAAGGATAAATATGAGGAAATTTCCCATTGATGTGGTTTTTTAGAAGAAAACCATCATAAATAGGTTTCTAAGAACTTGTTGATCACTTTAGTTTCACCATCTATTTGGGGGTGATATATAGTTCTCATGTTCATTTGGGTAACTTGAAGTTTAAACAACTCCTGACAACATTTGCTGGTGAAGGTAGGGTACCAATTCGAGACAATAAAAGTGGGTAGGCCATGTAACTTAAAAATATAATCTAGAAAGACTTGGGCCATTAAGGAGGGGATAAATGGATGTGATAAGAGACAAAAATGAGCATATTTGGAAATATGGTCGAATACCAACATGATCACTGATTTTTTTCACGCCTTGAAGTCCCATTATAAAATCCATAAATATGTCATCCCCTATATGTGTTGGGATTAGCAGTGGTTGCAATTGATCTGAAAATAGAGAGGCTAACTTGTTGTGCTATGCAAGCACCCTCTACTTCATTAAAATAAACTTTGGACCTTGCTTCATGTGTTAAAATTATGCAAGATAGTTTATGTATAAATTTGTATGTCTTCTTGTAAATGATTATGTGTGAGGATATGTTATTTTAAATGGTTATATGTATTGCTTTAAATAAATACACAACAATATAACTTGTAGAAGAAATAAACCATCACAATAAGAACAATCACAACATGATAAGGGTTACCCCATCGGGCTACATCTGCTTGGGCCTCCATCAATGGACTTGGCTCTTTGGGACTAATTTGTCAAAAGTTCTTTTACAAGATGCTACTCAAATCCAATAGAAAAAACGGTACCATTGAGATCAGAACACATAAAACCCCAAAATGACTAATAAAACTCTGAAAGCGGATCATGGCTCATCGGGCATGACACTCTTCTACATGTGGCCATAAGCTTCCCTAAGCTCCTCTTTTGGCAAAAACACTTGTAAAAGGCCTCAAAAGCCTCACGAAACCTGTCCCAATGTGTTGAGCATAACAATCAACCAAAATGACTATTTAGTCACTTGAAAGATAGGCACTCCTTCATCCTCTTCCCTTCCAAGCTTTCTTACAGTTGTAAAACCTCTGTGTGCTTGAACCTAGAACAAGCTCCAAAACGCGTGCTTAAACCGACTTACCGATTATTTTAACCCTTAATAGGTACAGGGTAGCCGAACCGTTAACAGAACTAAAACCCCAACCACCAAGCCATTGGGCACATGGGTCCATCCTTCGATACGGTTTCAAAAACAAAAGGAGTAGAGTTCAATTTGAACTTAGAAGTGACAAGTGGCGAGATTGAGATATTAGCTGTTTAGACCAATTTCTAAAAATCCGTACTTACAAAAGATCATATAGAGTACAATGTTACATATGATTGGGGCTTAACCGTTTACATAAACCAATTCCACGCACGCTCCATATGACAAAGGGGCATTATGAAGGCGGATATATCAAAAAGCCGAAAGTGAGGGCTAAGCCGGTACGATTCTGCCGACTATTAAACAGAATTGAATTTAACTTTATTAAACCGGTATATTACAAGAAACAAGGGGAGGTGTAGTGCGTTAGTGGGGCAGACTTTACAAAGGTATTTTCCACGATTAGAGTCAGGGACGATCCCCACGGACTCTATATTATTTTGAACCAACAACCAATGCCATGGTGCCGCGTGGCGACCCGTGGCTGGGCCACGTGGCACCTCATAATTTAGCAAAACCATGCCGTATTACAACATGATTAGATCCAGCGTCTGACTAAATCGAAATGGCCCGCGTCCATCGCCATGTCACTCTACCATGTCGATACAGTCATG
Source organism: Picea sitchensis (assembly GCA_010110895.2). Classification (NCBI taxonomy): domain Eukaryota; kingdom Viridiplantae; phylum Streptophyta; class Pinopsida; order Pinales; family Pinaceae; genus Picea; species Picea sitchensis. The sequence goes on along the minus strand of SNQJ01S0061652.1, from coordinate 39,426 downwards.
CCATAATAATGGAAAGCATGCATGCGCGGTTGTACAGATACCCTTGATCCAGCGTCCTTTTTACTGTTTGGCGATTTGAGCGGATGTTGATATCTCACCGCTCGAAGACCGTTCGGGGAGCCGAAACAAGTTGCATTAAGGTTTTGAAGCAGCGGAAGCCGAGACCTACGGCTCTTGTTGATTTGAGACCAATTCGAGAACGTTGATTTGCGAGCTAAAATTTGACTGAACCGATTTTGATCCGCACCATTGAAAGGATTTTGGACTCACAAAATCTTATTATTATCTATCTGAGCTTTAGTACTCCTCTACTTTCAAGTTCTACCAACTAATTCTACTTGAAAAGTCTTTTAACAATCACCTGATACTTTGACACATACCTTGCTGCTGCAATTGGCTGCATCCCATAACTCTTCATTCTCTGGTAGCGACCCTTTGTTCTCTTTTTGTTTCTTGGAAGGCGTAACCTTCCGGTGAATCAAGTCCCTCTGCGAACTGCTGGTGTCCAAAACAATCCAGAGCTCTCCAATGGCTGCAAAAACTTTCTGCGACATCTTGTCACCAAAGCCAAGAAAACCATCAATCTTGAAAACAAATTTATACAAGGCTGAAAATGATGCCAACAAAGTGTTGCTCTTCAAACGAGCTTCGCCATATTGTGCTTTATCAGAGATTACATGGGTTTTCTTTCATCTGCGATTGTATAGAAGTCAACACGACCAACAAACACCATGGACTAAACACAAGTCGAAAAACAAGATCAACACAACATAGTCATCAGGACAACATCGACACAAGTCGAGGAACTCATTTACCAACATATCAACCTTCCCAAGATGACAAGTCGACAAACATGATAAACAATCATGAAACAATCATGAGTCATTCATGATGAACTATCACCGGGTTCACTGCTTACACATACAAAACAAATGCATGTGCATGACTCTTTATTTCCTTCCGGTACAAACATAAATTTTATAAACCCAAAACGTGATGTGGGTACATAAGAGGTGAATATGAAAAAGATATATGACTGTAACAAAGTGAACATCGTATCCATCTTTTACATCCTCTTGGTGAAGTTGTGCAACAACAAAATGCCTTCAAATGAAATACATTCACATGCAAACTTGCATCAAAAAAGTTATGATAAACTGCTGCAACTTGTCCTACTCTCAACATAGAAATGCACACCGTGAAAAGTGCATTTACAACAGGAAAATGCAAGCCTTACTTGCTCAAAGAAATCCAGCCATTTCTTACCAAACCAACTCAACCGTGACTTTTTCTTACGAAGTCGTCTTCTTGTGCATCATCTTGACACACATCAATGATGGAATCTCCTCTTCCATTCTTGCTAATCTTTTTTATCCAATTGCTTCTTGTGTCGTGGATGAGTGGTTGGATAAATAGTCAACGATGGTCATGAGATGACCAGCGACAATGAGTGCAAAATATTTTGCATCCTCTTTTCACGTTGTATTTGCTTGGAAAGTTTCCTGAATGCGGTCAATCTTTTCCAACATTTTGAAACATGATGGTTATATAAACCACAATATGTACATGGATTCTTTCTTCCATTTTCACATACAAATTTATCATGCTTAACATAATCAAAAGCAAGTAAATGATAAGCCAATTATAACATGAACATTCACCTTTATTGCTTCTTTGAGGAGGTGAATTTGAAACAAAATTTGTGCTTGGAACTTTTTCCTTTGTTTCCTCGACTTTTGAAATTTTCTCATCGAATTAGTTCATATCCAGACCACAATGCCGACCTCTCTTCAGCAACAATGGAAACCAACAATGCCTTGGCATGCTTGCCCAAACCTCTACCTTCATATCGTTTTAACTTATGCTTGGACCCTATTCCTCTTGTGGCCGCTTCAAAACACCAAAACATTCATCTTAAGAGGAATTAGAAGATAAATAACATTGCATACCTTATGTTTATGAATGTACTTGGTGGGGTTACTTTTGCCTCATGGAGTTGAATCTCCATCTCGTACGAACCACAATATGTACATGGATTCTTTCTTCCATTTTTACATACAAATTTATCATGCTTAACATAATCAAAAGCAACTGAATGATAAGCAGAATTATACCTTGAACATTCACCTTTATCGCCTCTTTGAGGAGGTGAATTTGAAACAAAATTTGTGCTTGGAACTTTTTCCCTTGTTTCCTCGACTTTGAAATTTTCTCCATCAATTCGTTCATATCCAAGACCACAATACTTAGGCCTCTCTTCAACAACAATAGGCTCAACAATGCCTTGTGCATGCTTGCCCAAACCTCTACCTTCATATCCCATTTTTAACAATAACTTGGACCCTATTCCTCTTGTGTGCTTTTCAAAAACACCAAAACATTCATCTTGAGAGGAATTAGAAGATAAACTAACATTGCATACCTTATGTTCATGCATGTACTTGGTAAGGGTTTACTTTGCCTCATGGAGTTGAATCTCCATCTCATGCAACCTTCGAAGAAGTTGGTCTTTCTCCTTCTTCATGGCCTTCAACTACTCTTCAAGGGAAATGCTCTCATTTCTGTCTTCACACATCTCTTTCATCAAATCTCTCATGGTTAGAATCTCCTTCAACATCTCTTTGTCAAAGAACTTGGATTTTGAAGATGTATGAGAACTACAAATGTTTGAAGCTTCCTCCATCCTTGCAAGATATCAAACTTCAACACAAAACTTGCACAAATACCAACAACTAAAACTCAAGCTATCAATGGCAAACACATGAGCAAAACAAACTATGCTCTGATACCACCTGATATGAAAATAGAAGGCTAACTTGTTATTCTATGCAAGCACCCTCTACTTCATTAAAATAAGCTTTACAGGACCTTGCTTCATGTGTTAAAATATGAAAGATAGTTTATGTGCCAAATTTATGTATCTTCTTGTAAATGATTATGTGTGAGGATATGTTCTTTTAAATGGTTATATATGTTCTTTAAATAAATACATAGCAACATAACTTGCATAAAATAAACCATCAAACTCAGAACAATCACAACATGATAAAGGAGTTCACCCCCCTCCGGGCTACATCTCCTTGAGCCTCCATCCATGGACTTGCCTCTCTGGGATTAATTTGTCAAAAGTTCATTTACAAGCTGTTTCTCAACTCTAATGGAAAAACAGACTGTACCATTGAGATCATAACACATAAAAACCCCAAAAATGACTAATAAAACTCTGAAAACGGATCATGGCTCATCCGGGCATGACCTCTTCTACATGTGGCCATAAGCTTCCCTAAGATTCTCTTTGGAAAAAACACCTGTAAAAGTCCTCAAAATCCTCTGAAACCTGTCCCAATGTGTTCAGAGCATAACAATTAGTCAAAAATGACTATTTAGTCACAGAAAACAAACTTGGACTCACCAAAACATGACCTCAATCAATGAGGGCTTCAAGCTCCCTGGAGCTTCCTGAAACTTCAATGGTTAAAAAACCTGCAAAAGAAGGCCTTGATAACAGTGCCAATGGATTCAGGACGTACAAAAACCCCTAGCTAGGTTTTTACGACACCTCAATCGGCTAAAAAATGAGAAAGATAGGCCTCCTGCCATCCTCTTCCTTCAAGCTTTGCTGGCTCTGGTTCGCCAAAACGCACCTCTGTGTGCTTGAACCCATAACACGCTCCAAAACGTGTGCTTAAACCCAGCACCAACGCGCAATCGCATAACGGTACAAATTGTCGAACCTTTAACAGAACTAAAACCCCCAACTGCCAAGCCGTTGGGCATATGGGTCCATCATATGACCACAGTTTGAAATGAAAAGGAGTAGGTTCCAAGATTGAACCTGGGCGTGACAAGTGGCGGGCGGATGTGTTAACCGTTTGAACCAATTTCAAAATCCCGCGCACTTACAAAAGGTCATATGGTAATGTTATATGACCGAGGCTTAACCGTTTACATAAACCAATTCCGTGCACGCACTCTGTATGACAAAGGGTCGTATGGGCGGATATGTAAAACTGAGGGCTGGGGCTAAGCCACAGCCTGGACCCCCGCGCCAACTATTAAACAAATCGAATTTAACTTTATATTAAACCATTCATATTACAAGAAACAAAGTGTGGTGCATTGGTAGGGCAGACTTTGAAAAGACTTTTCCACAATGGGGAGGTCCGGGGTTCAATCCCCATGGACTCTATATTATTTTGAACCAACAACCAATGCCATGGTGCCATGTGGCAGCCCACGACTGGGCCACGTGGCACCTCATAATTTGCCAAAACCATGCCATGTGTCACAACACGATTCATCCAACTGTCAGCCAATCCAAAATGGCCACGTCATCTCTGCCACATCACCTCTACCATGTCAGCGTACATTCATGCCACGTCAGCATCCGTACGGACTGTACGGACTACACAGTCAGCGTCCTTTTTTTACCTATTTGGTGATTCAAACAGATCGCTATATCTCTCGCTCCCGACGTCTGTTTGAGATGAAACAAGTTGCGTTGGGTTCGCAACGATGAGGCCTATGCTCTTGTTCGATTTGAGGCAATTCCGAGAACATTGATTTTTGAGCTAAAATTTGACCCCTGGTCCAGATTTTGATCAGCAGTGTCCTTGGAATTTTTACTATCTCAGCTCTATTTCTTTGGCAAGTTCCATAGGGTGTCACAAAATTTTGGATGTTTGTTTTCATTCCTTCCCAAGAGAACGATCATTTATTTTGTTCATATGTTTTATGAAAACCATAGTGACTTGCTATATTCAATGGATTGATATCCTATAATACCACTTGTTTTAAGGAGGAATTATTTACTAGAAGAATGCACCTTTTATACCTCAATGTATCTTGCTGTCATGTATATCCTTTAGGAGGGTTGGTATCTTCCTGAAGCCTTTGGATGAGTTGAACTATAGTGTCATTTTCCAGACATTCTCAATGGGCTTCCTTGAGCCACCCTAAAATAAATAAATACAAAGAAAAGATGGATCCATTCTCCTCAAATTGTTGCGATAAAGAATCGACCATCACATTTTATTTATCCTTGTAGATAATATCGTAATAATACCCTCACATCTTGGTGACCTACTTATTCTACTATGATGATGATAACATTTGTTCAAGAAATTACTTCAGCATATGATAGATAATCTTGATATGGAAACATAACCCTATGAGATATGGATTCCATCTCTCTAATGCATGAAGGATGGCCATCATATCTTTCTCATTTGTGGATTTACCCAAATTGCATTCACACAATTTATTACTGGTGTATTCCAAGGGGTGCCCTTCTTGTATCAAAATTGTGTCAAGACCTCTACTTGAGGCATCGCATTCATGGAAAAAAGTCTTAGTAAAATATGAAATTAATAATATTGGATTTGATCTATATTGGATCATTATATTTCTTGTCATATATCTCAATTCTTTCATATTGAAAAAAACTGGAGGAACAAGCTTGCAAGGGCATTTTAATGGTAGGTCCCAGTTTGGAAAATTGGGGGTTGAAACCTTCTAGATCCATTTTGAGGCATAAAACGACATTTTTTGGGGTCAAAATTTCTAAGATTTAGTTTACACCCCTTGATTCTATTCTACACATCGATACATTTCGAACGATTCAAAAATCAAATCAGTCGGAGATTGTATACAAAAGTTATGCCTCCCGCATGTTGACCACCATGGTATAAGTGAATTCCATGTTAGCCCCCATTAATAACACATATGGGGATATCCACATATGTAATTTCAAGAATATTCTATAAGTTCTAAAACCTTATCACAATTGAGGGTTGAGGAAGTCAAAACCCCAGACCTAAATGGCTATCGAGGATGTTAAATACTGAGCTACTAGGAGGAGAAGGGGCTCCATTCATTAGCATTGTATTTATTCCATAGTTGAAAAAAGAACCTAGGAGTGGTATTTCTATATCATGACAGAGGAGGATAGATTTTTTAGTAGTCATATAGGCCACAATGTCAAAAGAAACTCCACAGAGAGTGCCTCTTTCTTTGTATTTTCATTTGAATAAAAGCGAGTAGAGCGACCTCACCTTCTAGCTGGGTTTTTCTGGTATTGGGTTTCCCAGGTTATATATTGTGTTTATTTGTGGATGGTGTGTGAGTATTTGTTTTCTCTATTTTTCGCATTTTATCTATTTCATACATTTTAAGTGGAAAACTAGTAATTAAAGAATTTGAGATCTAAAGGAAATTAAGCTTCACAATAAAGATTTCAATATTTTATTAGATCTATTGTGATGAACTGTCCAGTGGATTATCCACGACAATTTACATATCATATTGGTATTAGAGAAAGTTTTCTTGGGGTATTTGTGGAAAGTTGCAAGGATCTAGGAATCAATTTAAGAAGAAAGTCACGAAACCCTATCCATGGTCGATGAGTCTGTTCATAACAACCCTCGAGATCCAGTAGAGGAGATATTTGTGAATCTAGAAGATAAATTCCCTGACATATCTTGCAATAAGTCCCTCCTCATGGTGTTCCTCAAGGCTAAATATGAAGAAATTTCCCATTGATGTGGTTTTTTAGAAGCAAAACATCATAAATATGTTTCTAAGCACTTGTTGACCACTTTGGTTTGACCATCTATTTGGGGGTGATATGTAGTGCTCATGTTGAGTCGAGTACCTTGAATTTTAAACAACTCTTGCCAATATTTTATGGTGAAGGTAGGGTCCCAATTTGATACAATGAAAGTGGGTAGGCCATGTAACTTAAAAATATAATCCAGAAAGACTCTGGCCATTAAGGAGGGGATAAATGGATGTGATAAGGCACAAACATGAGCATCTTTGGAAATATGGTTGAATACCAACATGATCATTGATTTGTTTCCTTCCTTCGGAAGTCCCATTATAAAATCCATAAATATGTAAGCCCATATATGTGTTGGGCTTAGTAGTGGTTGCAGTGCCCTTGGATTTTTTACTATCTCACCCTTGTTTCTTTGGAAAGTTCCATAAGTTGTCACAAAATTTTGGATGTTTTTTTTCATTCCTTCCCAAGATAACAAGCATTTATTTTGTTCATATGTTTTATGAAAAACATAGTGACTTGCTATATTCAATGGATTGATATCCTCTAATACCATTTGTTTTAAGGATGACTTCTTTACTAGAAGAGTGCACCTTTTATACCTAAATGTATCTTGTTGTCATGTATATCCTTTAGGAGGATTGGGATCTTCCTGAAGCCTTTGGATGAGTTGAACTATAGTGTTATTTTCCAAACATTCTCAATGGGCTTCCTTGAGCCACCCTAAAATAAATAAAGACAAGGAAAAGAGGGGTCGTTTCTCCTCAAATTGATGGGATAAAGCATCAACAATCACATTTTATTTATGGTTCTTATAGATAATATCATAATAATACTCTCATATCCTGGTGACCTACTTATTATGCTATGATGATGATAACCTTTTTTCGAGAAATTACTTGAGACTATGATGGATAATCTTGATTTGGAAACATAACCCAATGAGATATGGATTCCATATCTCTAATGCATGAAATATGGCCATCATCTCTTTCTCATACATGGATTTACCCAAATTTCAGTCACACAATTGCTTACTGGTGAATGCCAAGGGGTGCCCTTCTTGCATCAAAACTATGCCAAGACCTCTACTCGAGGCATCACATTCGAGGAAAAATGTATTAGTAAAATATGACATTACTAATATTGGAGTTGATATAGATTGGATCATTAAATTTTTTGTCATCTATTTCAATTATTTCATATTGAAAAAAAATGGAGGAATAAGCTTGCAAGGTCATTTTAATGGTAGGTCCCAATTTGGAAAATTGGGGTTTGAAACCTTGTGGGTCCATTTTGAGGCAGAAAATGACATTTTTGGGGTCAAAACTTTCTTAGCTTTAGGTTATACCCCTTTATTCTATTCTACACATCTATACATTTCGAACAATGCAAAAATCACATCAATCAGAGATTGTATGCAAAAGTTATGCCTCACGCAAGTTGACCTACCATGTTGACCACCATGGTACAATTTAATGCCACGTTATCCCACATTAATCACACATATGGGGATGTCCACATATGGAGTTTAAATAATATTCTATAAGGTCTAAAACCTTATCACAATTGAGGGTTGAGGAAGTCAAAACCATAGACCTAAATGGCTATCAAGGATGTTAAATACTGAGTTGCTAGGAGGAGAGGGGCTCCATTATTTAGCATTGTATTTGTTCCATAGTTGAACAAAGAACCTAGGAGTGGTATTTCTATATCATGATAGATTCTTTAGTAGTCATATAGGCCACAATGTCAAAAGAAACTCCATAGAGAGTGTCTCTTTGTATTTTCATTTGAAGAAAAGAGAGGAGAGCGACCTCACCTTCTAGCTAAGTTTTTCCCATTTTGGGTTTCCCAAGTTATATATTGTGTTTATTTGTGGATCATGTGTGAGTGTGTTTTTTTCTCTATTTTTCGCATTTTATCCATTTAATACATTTTAAGTGGAAAACCAGTAATTAAATAATTTGAGATCTAAAATAAATTAACCTTCACAATAAATATTTCAATATTTTAGTAAATCTATTGTGATGAGCTGTCAAGTGGAATATCCATGTCAATTTACATATAATATTGGTATCAGAGCAATTTTTCTAGGGGTATTTGTGGAAAGTTGCAAGGATCTAGGAATCATTTTAAGAAGAAAGTCACAGAACCCTAGCCATGGTCAACGAGTCTATTCATAACAACCCTCAAGATCTAGAAGAGGAGATATTTGTGAAGCTGGAATATAAAGTCACTGACATATCTTGCAATATGTCCCTACTCATGGTGGTCCTCAAGGATAAATATGAGGAAATTTCCCATTGATGTGGTTTTTTAGAAGAAAAACTTCATAAATAGGTTTCTAAGAACTTGTTCAACACTTTAGTTTGACCATCTATTTGGGGGTGATATGTAGTGCTCATGTTCAGTTGGGTACCTTGAAGTTTAAACAACTCTTGCCAAAATTTTCTGGTGAAGGTAGGGTCCCAATTCGAGACAATGAAATTGGGTAGGCCATGTAACTTAAAAATATAGTCCAGAAAGACTTGGGACATTAAGGAGGGAATAAATGGATGTGATAAGGCACAAAAATGAGCATATTTGAAAATATGGCCGAATACCAACATGATCACTGATTTGTTTCCTATCTTCAGAAGTCCCATTATAAAATCCATAAAGATGTGAGCACATATATGTGTTGGATTAATAGTGGTTGCAGTTCCCTTGGAATTTTTACTATCTCACTCTTGTTTCTTTGGAAATTTATAGGTTGTCAAAAAGTTTGGATTTTTGTTTTCGTTCCTTCCCAAGAGAACGAGCATTTATTTTGTTCATATGTTTTATGAAAACCATAGTGACTTTCTATATTCAATGGATTGATATCCTCTAAGACCATTTGTTTTAAGGAGGAATTCTTTACTAGAATAATGCACCTTTTATACCTAAATGTATCTTTTTGTCATGTATATCCTTTAGGAGGGTTGGGATCTTACTGAAGCCTTTGGATGAGTTTAACTATAGTGTCATTTTCCAAAGATTCTCAATGGCCTTCCTCGAGCCAGCCTAAAATAAATAAAGACAAGGAAAAGAAGGATCCCTTCTCCTCAAATTGCTAGGATAAAGCATCAACCATCACATTTTATTTATCCTTATTTAGATAATATCATAATAATACCCTCACATCTTGGTGACCTACTTATTCTACTATGATGATGATAACCTTTGTTCGATAAATTCCTTCATACTATGATGGATAATATTTATTTGTAAACATAACCCTATAAGATATGGATTCCATCTCTCTAATTCATGAAGGATGACCATCATCTCTTTCTCATACGTGGATTTACCCAAATTTCAATCACACAATTGTTTACTGGTGAATGCCAAGGGATGCCCTTCTTGCATCAAAACCATGCTAATACCTCTACTTGAGGCATCACATTCGAGGAAAAACGTCTTATTAAAATATGCTATTACTAATATTGGAGTTGTTCCATATTGGATCATTATGTTTCTTGTCATCTATATGAATTATTTCAGATTGAAAAAAATTGGAGGAATAAGCTTGCAAGGTCATTTTAATGGTAGGTCCTAGTTTGGAAAATTGGGGTTTGAAACCTTTTGGATCCAATTTGAGGCATAAAAGGACATTTTTTGGGGTCAAAACTTTCTCAGCTTTAGTTTATACCCCTTGATTCTATTCTACATATTGATACATTTCAAACGATGGAAAAATCACATCAATCAGAGCTTGTATGAAAAATTTATGCCTCCCGCAAGTTGACCTACCATGTTGACCACCATAGTACAAGTGAATGCCACGTTAGCCCCCATTAATCATGCATATGGGGATATGCACATATGGAATTTCAAGAATATTCTATAAGGTACACAACCTTATCACAATTGAGGGTTGAGGAAGTCAAAACCCCAGACCTAAATGGCTATCGAGGATGTTAAATATTGAGCTACTAGGAGGAGAAGGGGCTCCATTCTTTAGCATTGTATTTTTTCCATAGTTGAAAAAATAACCTAGGAGTGGTATTTTTATATCATGATAGAGGAGGATAGATTTTTTAGTAGTCATATAGGCCACAATGTCAAAAGAAACTCCATAGAGAGTGCCTCTTTCTTTGTATTTGCATTTGAATAAAAGCGAGTAGAGTGACCTCACCTTCTAGCCGGGTTTTTCCCGTATTGGGTTTCCCAGGTTATATCTTGTGTTTATTTGTGGATCATGTGTGAGTGTTTTTTTTTTCTCTATTTTTCGTATTTTATTCATTTCATACATTTTAAGTGGAAAACGAGTAATTAAAGAATTTGAGATCTAAAGGAAATTAACGAGTAATTAAAGAATTTGAGATCTAAAGGAAATTAACGAGTAATTAAAGAATTTGAGATCTAAAGGAAATTAACGAGTAATTAAAGAATTTGAGATCTAAAGGAAATTAACCTTCACAATAMATATTTAAATATTTTATTAGATCTATTTTGATGAACTGTCTAGTGGAATATCCACGGAAATTTACAGATCATATTGGTATCAGAGCAGGTTTTCTAGGGGTATTTGTGGAAAGTTGCAAGGATCTAGGAATCAATTTAGGAAGAAAGTCACAGGACCCTAGCCATGGCCGATGAGTCTGTTCATAACAACCCTCGAGATCCAACAAAGGATATATTTGCGAAGCTGGAAGAGAAAATCACTGACATATCTTGCAATATGTCCCTCCTCATGGTGGTCCTCAAGGCTAAATATGAAGAAATTTCCCATTGATGTGGTTTTTTAGAAGCAAAACATCATAAATAGGTTTCTAAGCACTTGTTGAGCACTTTATTTTGACCATATTTTTGGGGGTGATATGTAGTGGTCATGTTCAGTTGGGTACCTTGAAGTTTAAACAACTCTTGCCAAAATTTGTTGGTGAAGGTAGGGTCCCAATTGGAGACAATGAAAGTGGGTAGGCCATGTAACTTAAAAATATAATCCAAAAAGACTTGGGCCATTAAGGAGGGGATATATGGATGTGATAAGGCACAAAAATGAGCATATTTTGAAATATGGTCGAATACCAACATGATCACTGATTTTTTTCTTGCCTTCGGAAGTCCCATTATAAAATCCATAAATATGTTAGCCCATATATGTGTTGGGATTAGTAGTGGTTGCAATGCCCTTATAATTTTTACTATCTCAACCTTGTCTCTTTGGCAAGTTACATAGGTTGTCACAAAAGTTTGGATGTTTTTTTCATTCCTTCCCAAGAGAATGAGCATTTATTTTGTTCATATGTTTTATGAAAACCATAGTGACTTGGTATATTCAATGGATTGATATCCTCTAAGACCATTTGTTTAAACATGAATTATTTACTATAACAATGCACCTTTTATACATCAATGTATCTTGTTGTCATGTATATCCTTTATGAGGGTTGGGTTCTTCCTAAAGGTTGTGGATGAGTTGAACTATAGTGTCATTTTCCAAAAATTCTCAATGGGCTTCCTCGAGCCACCCTAAAATAAATAAAGACAAGGCAAAGAGGGATCCATTCTCCTAAAATTGTTGGGATAAAGCATCAACCATCACATTTTATTTATCCTTATTGTAGATAATATCATAATAATACCCTCACATCTTGGTGACCTACTTATTCTACTATGATGATGATAACCTTTGTTCGAGAAATTACTTCAGACTATGATGGATAATCTTGATTTGGAAACATAACCCTATGAGATATGGATTCCATCTCTCTAATGCATGAAGGCTGGAAATCATATCTTTCTCATACATGGATTTACCCAAATTGCAGTCACACAATTGCTTATTGGTGAATGCCAAGGGGTTCCCTTCTTGCATCAAAACTTTGCCAAGATCTCTACTTGAGGCATCACATTTGAGGAAAAACGTCTAAGTAAAATATGAAATTACTACTATTGGACTTTATCCAGATTCCATATTGGATCATTATATTTCTTTTGATCTATCTCAATTATTTCATATTGAAAAAACACAGAGGAATAATCTTGCAAGGTCATTTTAATGGTAGGTCCCAGTTTGGAAAATTGGGGTTTGAAACCTTCTGGATCCATTTTGAAGCATTAAATGCCATTTTTTGGGGTCAAAACTTTCTAGTCTTTAGTTTATACCCCTTTATTATATTCTACACATTGATACATTTCAAATGATGGAAATATCACATCAATCAGAGCTTGTGTTCAAAAGTTATGCCTCCCGCAAGTTGACCTACCATGTTGACCATCATGGTACAAGTGATTGTCGCGTTAGCCCCGATTAATCATGCATATGGGGATATCCACATATGGAATTTAAAGAATATTATATAAGGTCTAAAACTTTATCACAATTCAGGGTTGAGGAAGTCAAAACCCTAGACCTAAATGGCTATCAAGGATGTTAAATACTAAGCTGCTAGGAGGAGAAAGGGATCCATTCTTTAGCATTGTATTTGTTCCATAGTTGAATAAAGAACCTAGGAGTGGTATTTATATATCATGATAGAGGAGGATAGATTATTTAGTAGTCATATAGGCCATAATGTCAAAAGAAACTCCACATAGATTGCCTCTTTCTTTGCATTTGCATTTGAAGAAAAGAGAGGAGAGTGATCTCACCTTCTAGCTAGGTTTTTCCCGTATTGGGTTTCCTAGGTTATATCTTGTTTTTATTTGTGGATGGTGTGTGATTGTTTTTTTTTGTCTATTTTTTGCATTTTATCCATTTCATACATTTTAAGTGGAAAACTAGTAATTAAATAATTTGAGATCTAAAGGAAAATGACCTTCACAATAAAGATTTCAATATTTTATTAGATATGTTGTGATGAATTGTCCAGTGGAATATCCACAAAATGTTTCAGATCATATTGGTATCAGAGCAGGTTTTCTTGGGGTATTTGTGGAAAGTTGCAAGGATCTAGGAATCAATTTAAGAATAAATTCATAGAACCCTCACCATGGCTGACGATTCTATTCATAACAATCCTCAAGATCCAACAGAGGAGATATTTGTGAAGATGGAAGAGAAAGTTGTTGACATCTCTTGCAATATGTCCCTCCTCATGGTGGATCTAGAAAGAAAGGTGAGACCATTTGGAGAAGTTGGAAGCTCAAACTTAGAGATAAGATGACATGAGAAACTCGGGGATAACAAAAACCTAGAAAAGGAGTCACATAAATACCAAAGAAAGAGTAGTTGAGTTCCAATACCATAAACCATTCATAGTATTTATTCAAGATGGAATAAAAGGTGGACATAAAGCCATACCAAGATGATATTGATGCATTAAAATTGAATCCTTGGTTGCAACAAATAGAAATTTATTTTAGCTTTCACCATATAGGTGAAAAACAAAAGATATCATTTTCCAGACTAAATATAGAGGGACATGTTTTAACCTGGTGGGAAATATATACAAAAAAACTTAGGCTGGAGGGTGATCCGCCATTAACTAGGTGGGATGACTTAAAATCCCCCATTAAGTCCTAATTCTACCCCATTGGCTATGTAGAGGACCAATGGATCTGGTGGCACTACTTCAGAAAGAAGCAAGACTAGAGTGTACAAGAGTACACCAATGAGTTTATAAATATGGTCATCATGATGGGTATCTCTCCTAAGAACCCAAATGTACTCCTCAAGTATCTGGGGGGTATACAACCATATATGAAAGTAGGTGATTCTTTTCAAGCCAAGGAAAGTGATCGAGGCATGTGCGCATGAACAATATCTGGAAAACAAAGGCCATAAGAAAGGGAAACCAAGTGGTTCCAAGAAGAAAGAGCACCAGGAAGCTGTTGGCACTTGAATCCATCAAGACTGAAATGACAACCTCATGAGAACATTAGTCCCCCTTGGTTTTTAGAGAGGTGGTTCTCCTCTTTGGTTAAAAGATATATCTTTGAATATATCGGATTAGGGAGAGTGTTAGGCAGTAAACCCCAAATCTTTATTTCTTGGATTTATATGAAAATGGTTCTTCAATAACCCAATATGATCTTTATGTGCAACAAAAGTATTTTTTACAATAAGAAAAGATTGAAGGAGGGATTCAACATCATAATTAAATTGTAATCAACATCACACACAATCTTCTTAATAATATATAAACACATCCATATCTTCATGAGAAATATGAGAGATGATTTGATGATTTAATTTTTTTTTTAATAGAGTAATGCAATTAGTAATAAAAGAGAAATTGATAGGTCAAACTCAAATATCTCATAATTAAAACTCAAATTAGCAAGATATAGTCAGATCAATCCTAAAGCAATTCTTTGTGGAGTTTATTCATGAGAAATGTTCTTCATTACCAAAACTTTGATAGCCATGAATGTGGCTACAACTACTCCATGATCATACAATAAAATTATGTATAAGAATACAAGAAAAACACTCAACAACTCAACATTGTGCCCAACTCCGAGATTCAAGCATAAAACTATGAGAAGTGGTGTGGAAGAATAGAAAGAATTGAGAAGATGGAGATTTCTTTCTTTTGATCAAAATTTTTATTGTGTATCCATGGATGTACCTTATTATTCCTTTGATATTCTTCCCTTCCCCTCTCACAATACTGATTATTGGAGCCTTTAATGAATCATCTCTTCTTTTTTTAAGAAGAGATTTTCTAACTACTTGAGTAGTTAGGGTTTTCTTCCTCTCTTGAAATTCCCATACAAGTTTCTTCTTGAAAGATTCCATTTAATTAGTGACTCATTAATTCCTAATTAATAAAATTATGTCATAAATATATACATATCTAAAATGGGTCCCTTTCCCTTTTTAATAAAAGTTTTTAAATAAACTTTTATTTTCACAATTTAATTATTTTCCCATTTAAAATACGAGGACTGTGTTTGAATTTTCTGGGAATTACAATCAAAATTTTATCCATGTAAATCAATTCTTATGTGATATTCATTGTATTATATTTCCAATTATATAATGTTTTCACAAATCCATTGCTCGGATCTGAAGATATGATCTCATGAAGTTGAGTTGTCATGCAAACCCATTAAAATTGTAACTGACTGATATTTTAATTTCTGATAAAAATGTATAAAATTTTAGCACTTTAAAACTATACCACCATATTCTACGTCGAAATAAATTTCCAACGGTATAAAGTTTTCCCGATTCCGATACCTGTAGCTCAATTTATGGCCTCCGCAAGATCAACACTCAATCACCATCAATCAAAATTGATGGGCAAATGTGGGCCCTTGGATGAATTTCGTGCTTCCCTTCATAAAATTTGACTTTTTGGTTTAAAAGTCTATCCTAAATGCATTGGGATATTATATTATTCATGATATATAATACTAAATGTTTGATACATTTAGCAAGAAACACGAGAAGAGAAGAAATTATGGAGCTTGGAGGATTCTACCCTTGAAAAATTGTTGAATAAAATAATATTTTTTTGGAATCCCATCATTGTCCACCTCATTCCATGTCATCAATGAGTCACACCCATGTGTCATCATGGAAATGTTCCACATCATCACCATGTGTCATCACATGGTTTTCTTCCATGTGTGACGATTCTCAGCTTACCACATGTCATCATTTGATTGGATGCCATGTCATTGCCATGTGTAACCACTTAACATTTTCCACATGTCACCACGTGGTTGGCTTCCACATGTCATGACCTCATTCACTTCCATGTGTCATATTATCATTCATTGGTTTTCATGCCTTGGAATATCTTTGAGAATTTGGCTAAGTATGGGAGATGGGACAAGAGGGGATGAAGGAGAGGAGGTGAGTGAAGTTAACCATGAAATTTTTCTGAACCCGCGAACCCGTGGTTGGACGAGTTATCCAAATAAAATAAGTATAGAAGGATCATCGGTCAGACTCATGAGTATCATAAGAATGGGACATTTGGGAACTCGAGATCCACAATGAGAATAAAATTTAAGTGATGGTTGAAGTGTAGAACGCGAAAGTTGAAGTGCAATGTGAAGGTTGCGAAAAAGATAAAGATGAGGGCTTGAACCCGTGAACCCTCGAAACTAAAAAAATGGCTAAGTGTTAAAACATACTTATGAGATAAGAAAGTGGGTGGAAATGAAGGCCCACCAACCCGTGAACCCACAAATTCCTAAAACATTCTAAGTGTTAAGTTTTTGAAAGAGAAGGGAGGTAAGGGGATAAATGTAAGAGTCGGAGGTAGAGAGTGTAATATGTAGATAATGGGTTATAAAGTGAGGGAATGTAAGAATATGAGGGAATGTATGAGTCTTCCAATCCATGAACCTGATGAGGAGATGAAGGAAAAGTCTTAAAAATGTTTAAGTGTAGAGATGGAGCATATGGAGAAGAGTGGTGAAAAGAGAAAAATGGTTAAGTGTGGAGATGGAAGATGAGGGAAATAAGTGATGATATTACTTCATAATTTGAAAATTTAGAGGAGAACATGATACTTGGAAAAATTCTTCATAATCTCTCCTTCGGACCTTTAGACTAGATCTTGAATAACTTAGGCATGCAAAAATGGATTTCTGATCCGAAAAGTGCATGACGAACCTGAGACTGAGGGTTGTAGAGTGAACTTATAAAATTTTAAAAAATTTCTTCTTTTGATATCAAGTATTTTATGAATCCAAGAGTGGGAAAATATAAATTACCAATTTTTGGTCAGCAAGTGGCTCCAACTACGGGACAATGACTCCCTGTGGGTTACTGAGAACAACAGAATCTCAAGACCAATTGCCTTATCCATTGGGATATGGAGTTATCTTCAAAATGAACTCTTATAATTCTTCTTCTTTCATGGAGTTATCTTCAAACTTCAATACAAAGACTAGCTTATTATGCAAAATTGAACCGAAGAAAGAAAATATATACATACATGATCTACCTACCCTAACTTACTTGAAAGAAAGGGGAACCTTAGTTATAGGTGGATTTCCAATGGATCCAATCGAGCATCCAATTGAATTGTGAAATGGGCTCCAATAGTAAGAAAAATATTGGGGTTTCTACCAATAAATCAAGAGAATCAAAATTAGGAACATGCCCAAAATGTATCACAATGGGATCAAGCAATGTGTGCAAAAGACTTGTTTGCATTGGCAGGATGATAATACTTTCGAACTAATATTCAATATAATATACTCTTGGATTCCCCAGAGTGATGCTATATTCAATCAAATGAGAAATTTCTTTCTTGAAAACATTCTCTTTTTCTTCTTTTTCTACATTCAAGATTATTGTTTCATTGGCAATGTTCTTCTTCTATGCAATGGCTATCTTCTTTGTTCTCAAAATTGTTTTCTTCCACCAATTCTTCTTTATTTTGGATGAATTATTCTTGCATATTTGGTGGATACTCTTTAATTTCTTCCTCATATGGAGTATATGAGATTTTGGTATCCTTTTCTTGGTCTTTGGAATTCTTGTTTTCATTCTCAACAACAATATTTGATTCAGAAAAGTCTTGCAGTGTTTCATGATATTCTTCCTCTGAATAATTCATTTCATCTTTTTGTGTCCATGTGGGAGAGAGTGGATGTGAAAAAACATATGGAATGAATTCTTCAATAAACAAAGTTTCTAGTACATCCCAACTGGTAATGGTTCTAGGAAACAATGAACTATACCATTCAAGAGAATTCCCACGTAAAGTTTGCAAGAATAATCTACATGTAACATTCTCTTTAGTGGGATTGAAAATTTCACATGCACATTAGAATCTAAAAAAATGTTTCTCTACATCCTCCAAAGCATTCCCAAAGAATGTAGAAAAATTTTCCATAGAAATAATGGGCATCTAAAAATTTTCTTATGGTAGATTTTAAGGGCCTGTATGTAATTTCCTTCTTCTTTGGGCAGTTCTTCCTTTTGATGAATCTCTTGAAACCATTCATGGGCTTGATGAAGAATATAAAACAGTATTATGACATGAATGAAATCCTTCATTTTGAGTTTCTCCAATGGAATTTTAAGGGAGTTCATTCTCCCAAATCTTTGGTGCTTCTCGTTTCTTTTTGAAATTACAAAAAAGGTGAGCCATGCTTAAAATAAGAAGCAATTTTCTTGAATTTTCTTTTCAAAACTTTGAACCATGGAGATTTATGGTTCCTCAAATATCTTTAAAATAAATTGGTCCCTATTATGGTCGCCAAAAATGTTGACGCTTGAATCCGTCAAGACCGAAATGAAAACCTCATGAGAACATTAGTCCCCCTTCATTTTTAGAGAGGTGGTTCTCCTCTTTGTCTAAAATATATATGTTTGAATATCTTGGATTAGGGAGAGTGCTAGGCAACAAACCCCAAATATTTATTTCTTGTATTTATATGAAAATGGATCTTCAATAACCCAATATGATCTTTATGTGCAACAAAAGTGTTTTTACAATAAGAAATGATAGAATGAGGGCTTCAACATCATAATTAAATTGTGATCATCATCACACACAATCTTCTTAATAATATATAAACACATCCATATCTTCTTCATGAGAAATAGTTGAGAATGATTTGATCATCTCAAATAATTTTAATAGATTACTGCAATTAGTAATAAAAGAGAAATTGATAGGTCAATCTCAAATATCTCATACTTAAAACTCAAAGTTACAAGATACGGTCAAGATCAACCCCAAAGCAATTCTTTGTGGAGTTTATTAATGAGAAATGTTCTTCATTACCAAAAATTTGACAATGATGTATGTGGCTGCAAGTACTCCATGATTGATGGGATCCTAAAATATCTCCTTTGTTTCACTTCATTTCACTATTTTATCATCATATTTGACCATAATCCATTCTCTTCACCCTTTAAAGCATACCATTTATATAAAATATATTAATTAGAAGCATTAAAAATAAATGATGTGAGTTTATACTTTTTAATGTATTTTACATGGTTTTAACTAATTTGTAGATGATAAACTTAGTGTTATGAACATATTGTTCTATATAGCTATAGAATTCACTGAACAACTAAGAAATGGATATCATGGGGGATGCATTCACTATATACATTATTAAAATGTTTGCGTCATTGAAATATCAATTTAATAATCTTTGTTCTTTTTATAGGTGGACGATTGTACAAACAAAAATGAAGGAAGATTGTTCCATCCAACAAATTATGTTTTTCAGAACTGAATGGAAGATTTGTTGGAGTATTCAATCACAATAAACTCATATTTGAGATTCCAACGCTCATTCTGACACCCATTCTGGTACTTCCACGAATGAATATTCTAGCACTTGATCCGACACTTGATCCAACACTCGGAGCACAACATAATCGTTGGTTAGCATATCTGTGGGCCTTTTCTGGAATATACAAAACATGGGTTTCTTGCACATTGGAACCCTCTTTCTATGGGCCCTATTTCATTTCAGTTTAGATAGTTAAATTGTCCCCCATATTCGTGACCATGGACTCTCTGGTTGTTGTAATAAAGCTGCATGTAATTAACGAATTTACTATTTTGAGGAGTTTCGACCCTTTCAGTGGTCAACACTCTCAGCTTTGATGTAAACCAATATATAGATGGATAGCCAAAGCACCTAGGATAGATACTCTGCTAAAACCCCTTGATATTTTCATTGTTGTTGTGAAATCATAATTCTAATACAATCTATTTTTGGTTCGATGCATTCCTAGCCTGTGATTATTCTGTGAATTAAAAAAATGCCACAACTACTTAGGGGGCCCACCAGTATCCCATGTGCTTCGTTGTGTTGTGTTATGTGTTCATTTCCTTATTTTTCACTAGAAGATAAGCTACCCTGTGTACCTGTTGTTTTAAATTCTCAGTCTGTAGATTTTTTATGAAATATATTATGCATATATATATGTTGCTAAACTATTGTTTTTAAGTTGCTAACATTGTCATTTTAAATTCTCAGTTTGTATATTGCTGGTGAAATGAATAGAATTGTGCATATCTATATGATTCCAAAACACTGTTTGTAAGTTAGATGTAGATTGTTCTGTGTGAAAGAAATGTAGACTATGCGTGTTGCTAAAATGTTGTTTATAAATTATTAAAATTGTGAATATTTTGTAAGGACAGATTGATCAAGTTCAACACTGTCGAATAATTCTGATGTATACAATTTCTTTGATTCCTTTTCTTTGATAGAATGTTATGTGATTAAGAATTACACTGTAAAAATTTCCATTGTAAAATTTATTTGATAATTGGCTTGAAGACTTGAGATTGGTTAAAAGTATGTTTTTTGGAACATTTATGTTTTTTTTTTCAATGGTGAAGTTATTAGTAAATAGTAAATTTTGTATTTTGTATTTTAAATGTTGTCACTGTTAATATATTTTATTTTGTTGCATGCAAGGGATGGATTTTCAATATATGAATAATTAGTTGTAAATTTATTTTCTTTAAGATAGTTTAGTTTACTTTAGCTTAGTTTTACTTCCCTCAGTTTTAATTCTCGTACTTCAATTTCTTGTGCTTTAATTTTTGTATAGCTTCAATTACAAATAGATAGATTTAAGGATTAACTCATAAGATATGGCCTCCCCATAATTGGATTCTTCCCTAGTTATTGAGCTATCTCCATTTTCTTATTTTGTTCATTGCATTTAAATGTGTTGTCGACTTTAGATTAGATTAGAGTGGGCTTCAATCCTGCACATACAATGCCAATAACTCTAAGCTTACTAGCCCCAGATTGACAATTTAATGTCAAAATATATAGTATATATTTCACTCGGCAATGATCATACAAGAAAATTCTATATAAGAATACAAAAAAAACACTCAACAACTCATCCTTGTTCCCAACTCTAAGATTCAAGCATAAATCTATGAGAACCGGTGTAGAAGAATATAAAGAATGGAGAAGATGGAGATTTCTTTCCTTTGATCAGAAGCTTTATTGTGTATCCATGGGTTTACCTTCTTCTTCCCCTGATCTCTTTCCCTTCCCCTCTTACAATACTGATTATTGGAACCTTTGATGAAGCATCTCTTATCTTTTTAAGAAGAGATTTTCTAACTACTTGAGTAGTTAGGGTTTTCTTCCTCTCTTGAAATTCTCGTACAAGTTTCTTCTTGAAACATTCCATTTAATTAGTGTCTCATTAATTCCTCATTAATGAAATTATATCATCAATATATACATATTTAAAATGGTTCCCTTTCCCTTTTTAATAAAAAAATTTAAATAAACTTTTATTTTCACAATTTAATTAGTTTCCCATTTAAAATAGGAGGACTGTATTTTAATTTTCTGGGAATGATAATCAAAATTTTAGCCATGTAAATCAATTCTTATGTGATATTAATCGTATTATATTTCCAACTATATAAATTTTGTGCAAATCCGTCGCCCAGATCTCAAGATATGAGCTCGTGAAGTTGAGTTGTCATGTAGACCCATTAAAACTATCGTTGACTGATATTTTGATTTCTAAGAAAAATGTATCAACTTTCAGCACTTGAAAACTCCACCACCATCTTCTACGTCAAAATAAATTTCCAACGATATACATTTTTCACAATTACAACACCTGTAGCTCAAGTTATGGCCTCCGCAAGATCAACACTCAGCCACCGTTGATCAAAATTGATGGGAAAATGTGGGCCCTTGGATGAATTTCGTGGTTCCCTTCATAAAATTCAAATTTTTGGTTTAAAATTATATCCCACATGCATTGAGATATTATATTTTCCATGATATATCAGACTAATTGTTTGATACACTTAGCAAGAAACACGAGAAGAGAAGAAATTATGGAGCTTGGAGGATTCGACCCTTGGAAAGTTATCGAATAAAATAATAATTTTTTGGAATCCCTTCATCGTCCACCTCATTCCATGTCATCATTGAGTCACGCCCATGTTTTACCATGGGAATGGTCCACATCATCACCATGTTTCATCACACAGTTTTCTTCCATGTGTCACGATTCTCAGCTTACCATGTGTCATCATTTGATTGGTTGTCATGTCACTACCATGTGTAACCACTTAACATTTTCGATGTGTCACCACATGGTTGGTCTCCACATGTCATGACCTCATTCATTACCATGTGTCATATTCTCATTCGTTGGTTTTCATGCCTTGCAATAGCTTTGAGAATTTGGTTAAGTATGGAAGATGGGACAAGAGGGGATGAGGGAGAGGAGGTGATTGAAGTTAACCATGAAATTTTCGTGAACCCGTGGTTGGACGATTGATCCAAAGAAAATATGTATATAAGGGTGGTCGATCAGAATCACAAGTATCATAAGAATGGGACATTTGGAACCCGAGATCCACAATAAGAATAAAATTTAAGTGATGGTCGAAGTGTATAACGTGAAAGTTGAAGTGCAATGTGAAGGATGTGGGAACGAGAAGGTTGAAGGTTCGAACCTGCAAACCTGTGAAAATGAAAAAATGACTTAGTGTTAAAAAAAACTTATGAGATAGGAAAGTGGGTGGAAATGAAGGCCCGCCAACCCGTGAACCCACAAATTCTTAAAAAAATCTAAGTGTTAAAGTTTTGAATGAGAAGGGAGGTAAGGGGAGAAATGTAGGCATCAGAGGTAGAGAGTGTAATATGTATATAGCGGGTTGGAAAGTGAGGGAATGTGAGAATATGGGGGAATGTATGAGTCCACCAACCCACAAACCCGATGAAGAGATGAAGGAAAATTTTCAAAAACGTCTAAGTGTAGAGACTAGTGGAGAATATGGAGAAGAGTGGTGAAAAGAGAAGTGTGGAGATGGAATATGAAGGAAACAAGTGATGAGAGTACTTCATAATTTGAAAATGGAGAGGATAACATGATAGCTAGAAAAATTCTTCATAATCTCTCCTTCGGACCTTTAGAACATATCTTGAATAACCTAGGCATACAGAAACACATTTCTGATTCGAAAAGGGCATGACGAACCTGAGACTCATGACTGCAGAGTGAACTTATAAAAGTTCAAAAATTGTCTTCTTTTGATATCAAGTATTTTATGAATCCAAGAATGGGAAAATATAGATGGTCAAATTTTGGTCAACAAAAGATTCCAAGGAGGAGAAGAAGAAGTGGAAAGGGGGGAATGATAATAATATGGAAACCAATGCACATCAGTGCAAGGATCCTAACAACCATTGTAAAAATTTCAATATTGATGGGAACACTGAGGAAAAATGATGGAAACTACATCTAACTATTTCCTTCTATTTCTAGGGTGAATTTGGGTAGTTGTAGTTATTATACACAATTATTTATTTCAATTCCCTACATATCCAAGACTTGAGTTATTGCTATGTAGAACAGGGAGTTTGAAGTCACTTGACCATCGAGAGATGAATTTATTACTTGATCGATGATAGGAGGTCAAGGGAAAAAGACACTTGTTTCCATAGTTGGGAGTTGAAATCGAAGAATTGCAAGAAGGATGCAAATAAAAAGAATATTCTATCCATGTATTCAAGGAATTAGGTTGAAAGTAGGTTTGATGTGGATGTGAATATTGTTTGCACATCAATACAAAAGGGGGTGAATTTGAGTATCCTTCATAACCAAGAAGAGAACKATATGACCAAAGTCTTCCACATCAAGATCGAGGTCAAGAAGACCAAGATAGATGTCTTTTTTGACTTTGGTTCATAGGCTAATATCATAGTCATGGATCTGGTCAACAAGATTGGATTAGAGGTTTGAAAATGTGTATGGTCCAGGAGGATCTCCACACATGGATTCATTACTTTTCACACCATTTATAATATCATTAAAATGTTAATTGATGATAGGTGACAAAGTTTAAAAAAAAGAATGATTATTTAAATTGTAAAAATGATTAATACTTTAAATGAGTCTAAGAAGCTCATGTATTATTAATTCAAATTGGAAAAAATGAAGTGAGTGGAATTACTCATGTATTTTTCATGCTATTTGTAAAAAAAAGGGAAATTACTTTTGTGTGAGAATCCACCTCACAACTAGTTTTTCTATTCTCAAGAAGAGGATGGGAGTCTCATGAGTTGGTTTGACATTATTCCTCATTTTATCACAAGTGGTTTCCTAGTCTCAAGGGGAAGTTGAGGGTCTCATAGGTTGGTTGAGATGCTTTCTCATTTTTTTCCTTGAGTTGTTATTTAGATCCTAAATTTGTGGATATTGTCTCCTTGAATTATGGATAGAGGGAAACTATATAAAATCCTTATGTAAGAATTGTGAAGGAGGCTGCTTTAGGCCCCGTGGAGAGAGGGATTTGCATGGTGAGGAATGTAGTCCTTTTGGTGTCTGAAGAAATGTCACTTGTGTGAGATCCTTAAGTTATCTTTGTATAAGAGAAGGCTTCTTTGGGTTTTCATCCTTGTATGGAGCCTGTGCCATATTTTGTGAGAAGATTTCAACCCTTGTTAAAGGAAGGATAATAAATCAATTCATATTCTAAGAAGATTTGGAGATGTAGTTGAAAGAGTCTGGTGAACTCTGTTAACACATGGGTGTCAAATTATATATGTGAGTTTTGTTTTCATTTTCTCTTGATTAAGTAGAGATTTAATTACACATAAGCACATAATTATGACAATTTTTCTCATGTTCATATACAATGCTTAATGAATGTTTTCTCATGTTCACATGCGATTAATCATCAATAAAATATCCTCATCATAGAATTTTTTTAGAGAAAAATATTCTATAAATTC
>SNQJ01S0061651.1:54969-89799 GCA_010110895.2 Picea sitchensis | reverse complement strand
GGTGTTGTATTGTAGAATAGCCTTCTTGTTAATGGGGAGTGTTGAAATATTGTAACTCTAAAGAATATTCTAAATATAATTGAGTTGATATTATATAGATCAATCCCATTTTGTGTATTGATCATGTTGAGAATTATGTATGACCAAATTCCCTTTTGTGGATTGGTCAAACCCTAATAAAATGATGCTAATTGAGAAGTTGGCCCCTAGGGTTAATTAGTTTTATCCACTAAGTGAATAAGTCGGCCCTGCTTGATGAAAAGACACAACCCTAGTGCTCCTCAACTAGTATAAATAAGAGAGGCTAGAACCTCATTCTCACACTCACTCAACCACTCATGTGGTGCACATCTTTTGGGAGATAGCTGGAGTTTCCAGAAGAAGGAGAGAGAGGTGCATGCTCAGTCTTGGTTATTTTTGGGGGTCTTGTATTTTATCTTGGCATTGTATTGACAATCTATATTAAGGAATTTTTTGATGGGTTTTCTCCCCCATGAGGGTTTCCCAGGATAAAATGTTGTGTACCTTGTGATTGTGTTTCTCTTAGTGATCCTTCTTATGCTATTTTTGTCTAGTAAATTGAAAATAACTTAATATCAACTTTAAATTTAACACCTCCTTTCCTTAGCTTGCACCTAGTATTTACTGTGGAGCTGCTTTGACCATATTTCCCACCTCTGTTGGACACCTCAAAGGTGGTTGAGCAATTGGACCCTACTGAAATCAATCTTGAATGAATTGCATAGGATCCATTGGATCAGATCATGGACACCAATATGAAGGGAACCCACTGGCATAACAAACATCTCTATCGGGTTCTCAAAGCAAGACAACTACTTTAGCAAGACAAGTGGGTCACCAAGGTTCAAATTAAGAAAATGTTTGTACACCTCTTGAGGAAAATTGATGCAATGGGGACCATTGCTCCCTAAGGGGGGAGGACCGATTTAGATTTATATCGATGGCCACCCACCTCTTCCATTGACTCATTATAGATCTCCATCTTGTTCATTTTTTTATTATTTTTGGGTCCGAAATGTTTGGGGTCGTTTTGAGGCTCTAAACATTTTTTTTCTAGCCATTTGATGGGCATAGGGTTGCCATGGCATGCCTAGGCCTTGGAAATAATTGTACTTCTCGATTATTTATTTCAAATGAGCTACTAAACTCCCCAAATGGATATTGTATGCAAAATTTGCACCCCCATGAAGTTGATGCATCAACTAACCACATTAAATATCACAAACCTTTTTGCGCTTCACCTCCAAGGGTTAGGGTTTCAGACCTTTAGGTTTCTTGATTTATGTTAAAATACCATTCTTGCAACCCATTGTATTATCTTTCAGCGAATGAGCATAGCCAACATCTCTTTCTCTTCAGAGATAAGCTACCACCATTCTAGCCAGTTTGTGTTGTACAATATTATGCCATTTTATTCATGAATAGAAGTTGGGTTTCACTATATTTCTTTGTTATCT
Organism: Picea sitchensis; assembly: GCA_010110895.2. Classification (NCBI taxonomy): domain Eukaryota; kingdom Viridiplantae; phylum Streptophyta; class Pinopsida; order Pinales; family Pinaceae; genus Picea; species Picea sitchensis. Next base: position 88,321 of record SNQJ01S0061651.1, on the reverse strand, counting down.
ACTGTAGTTTTTTTGGTATCTCATTTAATTCTCAATATAATTCTCAATATAATCAAGAGGAACTATGCATCAACCATGCATACTAGTTTGCATAGGTAAATCAACTGCAATAGCTACTAGTTGTATAGGAAGATACACATATACAAGGTTCTACCATGACCTGTTTCTCTTTAGACTCCACCATCGATTTGTAGGTGCCTATGTAGTTAGTGAGTCTCGAGTGATTTACTCCCATCCAACAATGGTTCTCCCTATTGTTACACCATGGCCCCTTTGGAGCTGTGATTGGTTCATCATGTGCTCATCTTGCACCTGTATAACACCCCATGATAGAGGAACTGGCTTGACCTACATAACATTTCTCTACTTTCTGGACTCCAAGGTTACAACCCAAGGAACTACTCTACAATTATTGTATGGAGGGGATCAAACAATTCAATCACTCTTGTGTCATCATCTTGTCCTTTAATATCTTTGTGTGTTTGTGTGTGTGCCATCTGATGTCTCTTTATTGAATTCCTTCTCTTGTCAATATATCTAGAATATGTGCTTTTTGCAAGCGTTCTAATCAAATTTTCAATCAATTTATGTACAATTTCATGATGAATGCTCATTTTCAATGCCCTATGACATTCAATATTCCTAGTAGAAATCCTTTATCTATTGCTTGGTCGAAACCTCTTCTTCTTCTTGGTCGATTGTAGATGCTCTCATTGGATTCTCTATGTCAATTCTTAAAACTTTGTCAAACTTTGTCTTCTATTTATTTGTTGTTGTCAATCATGGGTGTTCTACAATGGATTATGTATGTTTTAAAGTTTTTGGTAATGGAATATAGTTTTCCTTTTTCATTATATGAAGGATGAACTTGAATTACTATTCTAGTACTTTGCGCATGTGACTTGACTTTACTAAAGCATCAATTGATTGTTAGACTCTACTACAACTCTCTAACTGTTAGTAAACCTCAATTATACAAAATCTCTTTTACTAGTATTATAATTTTATAGACTCAACTATATGTTGTTAACTAGATATTGACTAATGTTAGCACTAAATTGATCTTGTCAGCTGGGACATAACCTACAATGAAAAATCAATGATTCAATTGATTCAATTTCATTTTACATTAACTCTATCGAATCATCCAACCCATTTGTCTTTTTTTTTCCAACTATTAAGACATTAGAATTGACTATTGAATCCATATAATATACTAGACTATTGTCCTCCATGTAACACTAATAAATGTGAGACTTCTTTTTGAACAATTGACATGAGATCCTTACTAATATTTTTTTTCCAAATATCTTTTTAACTCAACCATACTTACTAAGATTCAAGTATCCTTTACAATAATTGACTCTTAATCATTTTATACTTTTTGACTAAAAAAATTATAATGCTGACACATTATGAGCACGTTCCATTACCCATGATTCAACACAATGCTAGAAGTCTTGGCTTAAAACTTGGTCGGATCCATTTTTTCAATATGTTCAACACAAATTCTTTAGTCTTCAATCAAGACTTAAACACATGTCTCATTTTCAATTTGTATCTTGTACTATATATCTTTGAAATTTCTCACTATATACCATCTTGTACCATGTTATTCATTTCTTTGGTCAAAGTTTGAAGTCATTTGACTATCTCTGCCTGCACTAAAAGGACTAGTTATCTTTCTAGTGAAGACTCCAAGTTAGTAAAAAAATCATCCACATTTGCAAGTAAAAAATGCTATCCAGTTGGGAATTCTTCCAATCTACCATGCCTATCTGTTGGATTTCTCTAGTTGGTTTCTCTTTGTTGAACCAATTTCTTTTGATTTGTGTTACCTATATGACTCTCTTTTGAATTAATAAATGTGTGTGTCAATGGACATTGCATGTAGCTTCCTAGGTTAGTGTCCAAGTGTATTCTCATCACTGTGACACTCACCTTTGGTGGGAAATATATTGGCCACACCAAGATCCCATTGAATGAGTTCCTTAATCCTTCCGATAGCAACAAGGGTGAACCATCCTCAACACATGATCAACCTTGAATAACATCAACTTTTCTAATGAATGTGGTTGATTTCTCCGTCAAGTCGATATTCAAGGTGCAATAGTCCAAGTCAATTGAATTTTTATTTTGGTCGATATTGATGGTTCCTCTACAAGGAAATTGTTGTTGATTTAGTGCTCGAAATAGGTAGTTTTAGTTCTTATCATCCTATCAAAATAATCCAAACAATATGTTCCATCACACTTTTATGGTCGACTACTTCTACGGGTCGATCAATCCCAACTGACCTAGGTTTCCCATAGGTTGATCTCTTTGAAATCAACATTATTTCTAATGTCTAAGGTTTGTGGTCAGCCATTAACATTTTTTTTTATCATCCCTAGAACCAGCAACAATTGATATTTAATATGTGATTTTACAACAATCGATTTAATTAACTCTTCATTCCTTAGGGTCTTGTCTACAACCAACACACCTAGTCTCTTTGTCTTCAAACAAACCCCTCAACTTTCATATTTTGTTCTTGTTTTATAATTTTTTTTATCTTAATATATGTAGGCTTACAAACCTTTTTATTATTTTGCATGTTTTAACATGTAGTCATGAGATATATTTAATAATCCTTCCATGAGTATCTTCAATATCAAACAACCTCTTATTCTTTCATCGATGGGAATATATTTCAAATTTCATATTCTTCATCTCAAGTTTATTTTGTAGCTTTAGACCGCCTCCATTTTCTACCATTGTCACCCATATAGAATGGAGGAGGAAATGGAACCATTGTTGTAATATTCTAGATTACATGTGCATTCAACAAAGGAATTATGTTGCAGGACATGCATAATAATCACACGTAAACAATTAGGAGATATATTTGAGAAGGTTATTCAACCAAATTCATATTCCTTCTTCAAGAGTATTTATACAATAGAGAGATGGTTGGAGTAGTTCTACCCAATCCAACTAATCATTCATTAGGTTCTCATTATCATGTACTTTATTACACATACATTCATATATTCACTTATTCTAATGTCTAATGTCTTAATGTATGATGAATTTTACAAGGGCCTAAGATACCTCCCAACAGTAACCGAATTTGTGGCCTACCCTCACAACAATGTGCAACCTATAAGTAAAAGTGTTACTATATTTTCAACCCAAGTCATGGAAAAATAGTTCTAGTTGGTGGAAATAGGGAACAATGTTCCTCCTCTCTTGATGGTACTCTATGCACTTCCATACAACCCCATTACACATATGTGGACTAATAAAGCATGTTCCATGTTCCTACAAAAACTAAAATCAACACATATAATTTCTCCATAAACAAAACCAAAGAACATAATTAATGATATAACATATTATAATTCCACGACTCAATCTGGATTCCAATACAATGTTGATACATTCTCATGTCAAGATACACCTGTGGCTCCCTGTCACAGTAGGCAAGCCATGAGTAGCATCTGCAAGTTAATGTGTACAACCTTTTTCATTTCAAAGTGACATAATCATATGGATTGAAAACATCAACTACGTCATATCAATTTATATTTAATCCATACATGTTATAATAAACACATTTAAATGAACCCATTTAAAATCATCACTTCAAGCCAATTATATAATTAAAAGTTTGAGTTTTATCATCATAATACAAGTCAATAAACTAAGTTATTTGTAAACACATGTCATCAAATAATAAGATCCATACTGTCAAACAAGTAGAAACAAATGGGGAACTATAAGGCTACATTTGTGTCCACCACTTAAACTAGCACCCAAATCCATGTAAATATTCACTTGAATTAGTGTGTTGGCATACCATGGGAAGTTTCTAGCAATAATTCAATTATTATAAAATAAAGCATCACTCCTTTTCTTCCATATGTGAAAGAGCACTTCCACTCTTATAAACTACCATATTTATTAGAACTACATATGACACAGATCTTATTCCCTAATAGGGTTTCTTTCCAAGTAAGGGATGTGGGAAGGATTTGACCACAAAATGAGGAAACACAATCCCGAGCAAAGGTAGAAAAGGGACAAAACCAAAAAAGGTATCTAAGAGTTTCAATTGTACCATAAAAATGACACTTGGTTTGTAACACAAAACCTAGGTGACTCAATATCCTACCAAAAAACAAACAACCCAAAATAAGTGATTAAACAAAAAAAAAATTGGGGGGCTCCATGGGAGGCTTCCAAAACTTGTAAAGCCTAAAAGGCCATGTATTTTGTTTAAATTTAAATATCCATATATTGTTTGGTCTCCCCTTCAATTTGGCATTTTGATAGAGCCACCATAGGAATCTATATGCTTATATTTGTTCAAGGCATTGGATCTATTCCACTTCCAATCTTTCCATCAAGCTTGGGGGATTGAAAACCCAACTTGATAAATAGAGACTCATGAATTGAATTATTAACTCTATCCAATATTATATTATTAGAGTTTGACAATGTAAATATTCTAATGTGATCAATCCATAACACCCAATCTCTATATTGGACATCAAATATGTCCCTAACAAACTTAATGCCTCTATAATATACAAGTGTCAATAACTAGGCTTGCTCTACCAATATTTTTCCTTCATGCAAAAATATAAGGGCACGACCAAATACAATATTCATCAAGAAAAATACCTAGAAAATTCCTAATCCTTCCAAATATTCTAGGCTACAAAGGTCCTTTAATGTTAACTAAGGTTGGAGTAACCATACGGGTCTAAAGATTAAGGACTTTCCATAACTATTTTTCTAAGGGTTCCCTTAAGGAGATACAATTTCATAAATGGACTTTCTATGCTTCATTTCCTTCAAACAAAAAAATCACCCACTTAGCATACGAAGTTTGGGTGTGGATTTGAGATTTCATAATCCCCATACCACCCCAAATTTTGGGGGAACAAGAAAAATCCTAGTTTATTGCATGAAAACATTTAATGCCATATGATGTTTCCCAAAATAAACTTCCCAAATCCTTTTACAAACACTAGTAGGCACTTAATGAGGTCATCCAATAGAAATAATAGTACGCATGAGTAGATACCATCACTTTGGAAGAATTCTAGAACTTGGTTACTAGAGCCATGGGATTAATCATTTTTCACTCTTATTTTCTACTTTCTAGATAACCACCTTCCAGAGGTCCTTGCAAGTGGGTTGGAAGGATGGGAATGACCAAAATTTTAAATTATATATAAATGGAATTCACAACCAACCCTACCTTTATAACTAAGTTGTAATCTAGATTTATCTTTTTCTATAGCACTAGGCCTTGGTCCATTGGAATTTTTAACCTAGATGCATACAAAAAAAATCTGCAAATATTCCATTGTATTCCACTAGAATCTCTAGTTCTTCATAATATTATTGAGGAACACATCATAAATAAAATGGGCATTAACCACTTATTCCAAGTCATCTCTAGGGAGGGGAATACCTTTTATCAAGACTTATCTCACCATGTTATAGATGAGACACTCCAAATATTCATGTTTGGTGGGGGGTAAGGGGCATCCTTGTCATAAGGAACAAAAAATATCCACTTTGTTTAATTTACATTGATTGATGGAAAGTCTAGTTGAGGAATGTTTTACAACACTTAGAGAAGAATTTTCAAATATTTAGTCTTTTATTTTTGGGATAATGGATTCTTCAACATATATAATGTAACATACCCAACCACAACTATATAACATTTGAGGGGACGGGGTGCTCCAAAAAGAATCCAAATTGCTATGATACCATTTTGCAATGTCCCCACCCAGTAATATTAAGAGAAAAACATGTATCTATGATTACAAGCTTCCAAATTCTAGTACTCAGAGATTAAATTCCTATAATACTAGTTATTCAAGCCTCCTAGGAACGACCAAAATTTAATAAAATGCATGTGAAAATGTGAAATTTGAAACACAACATAAATAAAAAGAACAATCACATACAACACACAATATACCTTTATTTGTATAACATAAAATAAACACAAATTTTACATACTCATAGACAATGATAAGACACTTATATTTTAGCTGAAAAAGGTCCAAGAAAATAACTATGTAAGAGCGATTTTACATCCAACAGTAGGTATCTACTACATATAACCCACAATATGAGCTATGATTCCACTAGAGAAAAGGAAACAAACTATATGCTTTTCTCTTTCTCAACAAAACACATTTTCTCTCATTCTCAACCAAACTGCTCACCACAGAGCATTATAGGCATTACATTCAATCGTCAACAACCAAGTAACTCTCTTCCATTGGTCCACACAAAAAAAGGAAGGCCCACCCTTTCTCTACTCAACAATGCCTCATAACACCCTTCCCTTACAATGCTCCTCCATATGTGCAGAAAGAGTCCAGTCTATTGTACTATTTTTGAGAATTTCTTACAAAGTCAACACTTGGCTTCTCAAGCATACAAAGAGAATAAATTGCATAGTGGGTTAACACTTCCTATATTTCCCAACCTATATGCTCACCTACAACCATATAAGACTTCATGTCCAGCATGTTACTGAAGCCCCAGAAAAGAAGTGGGGAAAATGAAGGATTGTTGAGCAGAGAAGGGGCACACTTCCTGGGGTGGTACATGCATGTGGGGAATGAGGGAATATATGTTGTTAGTTTGAGTTGGCAACTGTGACTTTTTTTCTTTTTTCTTTTTTTCTGTGGTCTGAGATACCTTAGTCGGGTTAGGAATCCTTTACCCAGGTAGAGTTTAGTCCCAGCTCGGGGGTGACCCACTGCTGAGAGTTATGAGCAGTGTGTTCTAAGGCTGGGAGGAACATGGAAGGTCTGTACATAGTTGGTGTTCTTTTAAATCCAAGATAAGTGTCAATCGTGTGTTAATTCTTATGTTGTGTTAATATTTATGAATTTACTTTCATGGGTTTTTTTCCTGTGTATGTTGCATGCATATTTATGTTATCATTTTGTATGACTCTATGCATTTGTTGAGTATTTTTGTGATTTAAATTAGTATGAGAATTCAAATTTTTGAGTGGCATAAACCAACAGGTGACTGGGGATGCTACAATGTGGTATCAAAGTTGATAATGAGAGAATTTTGCATGACATGGCCCAACCTCAGTGGCTAGGTACATTACAAAGTGGTATCATAGCTCCAGTTTTCAACACTGAGCATGCATGGACCCAATTAACATAGCGCAGAGCTGAAATTGAAGAAATTTAGTTGTGGAGGATGTCTGCAACTTGTATGCTAAAAGTATTCTTGTGAAATTGGGAAAAATTTCACAGGGATTTTGAAAGATTTGAACTGGGAGTGAGAAATAATTATTTTCGGTCTTTAAATTGGGAAAATTTGGGTATGTATATAGCCAAATTTCAAGTTACAGTGTATCCATGGCAGAAATCAGAAGCAACTGGGTGAAATTGGGAAAAAAAGACAATTTATGTTGTTAAATTCATGGGAATTGAGAAATTTGGTCTAGGGATTAGATATTCTCAAGTTATAATCCTTGTCTAAGCAAATCCAGACCTATAATGGGTCAAATATGAGGTTACAATAAGCCATTGGAAGATTGACCGAAATTTGACAAAAGCACCAGATTCTACAATTGAATTATGGAGAATTCGATGGGAAAGATGACGTAGTTCACATGTAGATGACAAATTGGTTTTCCTAGGGTCAAATTTGGCCATGTGAAGATTAATCACAACATTTCATGGCATCCCAAAATAAATTAGGAATTGGGCATTTATGGGTAACTATGAGAATTTTCGAAAATAGGTGAAATTGGAAAAAAATCGGTATTTTTTTTTCCCGTATGCTGATGTCAACATGACGTGGGTGCCACATGTCAGATAATGTGGAAAAATGTTGACGTGTATTGCCACATTGGTAGATACACAGTGAAAATGGGTGGCAAGTGGTAGGTGATGTGGAACCATGTGGCAGATTAACTGTCAGTCCTACAAAACTACAGTAAGATCTTGGGAAAAATGGCTAAGTGTTGGGACTTATTATGAGTCCATGAGCCCATGAGTCTACAAGTCTGGGAGTCCGTAAATATGGAGAAATGAATAAGTGTTGGTATTTCTTAGACATAATTACACAATATTATGATTCTGCAAGTCAGCGAGTCCGCAAAGATGGAAAAATGACAAAATGTTGGGATTTCTCGGATAGACTCACACAAGATTATGAGTCCGTAAAGATGGAAAATGACTAAGTGTTGGGATTTCTTGGAAAAAATTACACAAGATTATGAGTCCTCAAGTACGCAAGTCTACAAAGATGCAGAAATGACTAAGTGTTGGGATTTCTCGGACATACTTACACAAGATTATGAGTCCACAAGTCTGCGACTCTGCAAAGATGGAAAATGACTAAGTGTTGGGATTTCTCGGAAAAACTTTCACAAGATTATGAGTCCACAAAGATGGAAAATGACTAAGTGTTGGGATTTATCAGATAGACTTGCACAAGATTATGAGTCCCCAAGTCCGCGAGTTTGCAAAGATGGAGAAATGACTAAGTGTTGGGATTTCCCAGATAGACTTACACAATATTATGAGTCTGCAAGTCCGTGAGTCCGCAAAGATGGAAAAATGGCTAAGTGTTGGGACTTATTATGAGTTCATGAGCCCATGAGTCCACAAGTCTGCAAGTCCACAAGTCTACAAGTCTACAAAGATATAAAAATGGCTAAGTGTGGATGTCAGATTCATGGAAGGGTCTTAGACTAAAGAATCTAGATAACCACCCAAAAAGTGATCTGGGAAATTACTTTCACAAGAAATTAGAAGAAAGAATACTAATTCATTATTGGAATATAATTGTGCATATTTTTCATGAATATGTTAAATTATTTAGTCTAACAAATCTTGTTTTCTGCACATTTTGCAGACTTAACATAATCTAGATCAAAACATGATTGCCATAGAGTTCAATTCATGGGAGATGCACAGGGGGCTTACAACCATGAAGATGAGATCAAAGGAATGTGTTTTAGTATGGGTAATGAAGGTACGAATTCAAATGGATATGGATAAGGTAAGGAAGAAAGCATGAACTTGGTAGAGACTATAAAATTTTGCAAAAGGATGTACATAGTAATAAAGATGATAATGAGAGGCTTATGAAAGATAAGGAGTAGCAGGAGGGATTCAACCTCAAGTTAATGCAAATCTTGGATAGAATAGAGAAAAATATGAGTAAGGAGACCGAGTCAAGCAAATAAAGGGGTCATAGATCCCATGATGAGAGAAAAAGAACAAGAAGTGTTGGAGGGCATCACCATCATTCCCCAAGGCTTTCAACTAGGAGAGCACACAGTATTTCAAGTCCATCCCCTATCAGAAAACATAAGAAAAGGTCTGGGGTGGATGAGATACAGGGGGCAATGAACAAAATAAGTCCTAATACATTTGATGGTGAACACAAGAAGGATGAGGATGCAGAGACATGGCTGCTAGGCATGAGGAAGTATTTTCAATTGCATAACTACACTTCACAATCAGAAGCAAGAATTTCCATCTATCAACTCAAAGGAAAAGCATCATTGTGGTGGGATCAATTTGTGCAGGTGCAACACATTGATGACGAGAAGGTTACTTGGAGGGAATTCAAGAGGTATTTTCAAAAGCAATACTTGAATACGTGATACTATAACAATAAAATGAAAGAGTTCTTTGAACTCAAGCTTGGGAGTATGACCATAGATGAATATGAAAGGAGGTTTTTAGAGTTGTTGAAGTATGTTTCTTTCATAAAGGATGAGTATATTAAGATTCATAGGTATTTGAGTGGACTGCCATCATTTATCAGTGATACGATACAATATGATGATCCCAAGAAACTTGTGGAAACTATAAGAAGGGATAAATTCCTTTATGTTCAACTTAAAGGAAGATAAACTTACCAAAAATCTTGGGAAGACAATAATAACAACAATATGGGACATAGGAAGAAGGGAACTAAGCCACCATTCTTCATAAATAATTCCCAAGGACAACTAGCTTCTAAAGAATCCAAAATGACCGAGACATTGGGGCAAAGACCAAGGCAACCACCTATTCAATGTTGGGGTTGTGGGGGAGATCATATGTACTAAGATTGCCCTCACAAAGATGAAAATGTGAGAACTATTCACAATGTACAACAAGATGATACAATGGAGGACATGGRAAGAAATGTACCTAGGATATACACAATATTGGATAACAAGCAAGCTAAATTTCAATCACATATGATTGAAGTGGAAGGTAAGATCAATAACTGAACCATTGYTATTTTAATTGATTCAGGGKCTAGTCACAATTATCTAGATCCTAATATGGTGGAAATATTTCATTTCCAAGAAGCAAGMTTGGAACATCTTGGTTGGTGCAGTTGGCTACAAACATTAACGAGATGGTTAAGGCATGACCAATAGAAATGAATGGATTGAGGACCAAAGYAGATTTGAACATCATACATTTAGGATCCTATGACTTCCTAATTGGTATGGATTAGTTAGACCAACATCATGTTGTCCTAGACTATTATAATAAGGAATTTTCTTGCTTGGATGAGAAAGGGAATTTAAGGACAKTATAGGGAATTCCTAGGGMAGTAACWGTCAAAGAAATTCCAACCTTGCAGCTGAATAAGAGTTATAGGAAAGGGTTTCAAATATTTGCAGCTCATATGGAATATTCAACTAAAGATAAGATGCCAAATATTGAAGATTATGTAGTCCTAAAAGAGTTTGAAGATGTATTCAAGGAAATGCCAGGATTTCCATCTAAGAAAGATATTGACTTCTCCATCAATCTAATGCCTAAAGAAGCTCCAATATCTAAGACTCCTTACAGGATGAGTACACCATAGCTGAAGGAATTGCAAATGCAACTGGAAGAGATTATGAAGAAGGGGTATATACACCAAAGTGTGTCACCTTGGGGTACCCCAATATTATTTGTGAAGAAAAAGGATGGAACATTGAGACTTTGCATCCACTTCAGGCAGCTGAACAAGGTAACTGTGAAGAACAAGTACCCTTTTCCAAGGATAGATGACCTCTTTGATCAACTCAAAGATGCAAAAAATATTCTCCAATATTGATATCAGGTCAGGCTATCATCTGGTAAGAATTAGAGAAGAAGATGTCAACAATACTACCTTCAGAACAAGGTATGGTCATTATGAGTTCACAGTGGTACCATTTGTTTTATCGAATGCACCAGTTGTCTTAACGAGTTTAATGAATGGAATTTTCAGGAATTACTTAGATAAGTTTTTCATTGTCTTCTTGGATGACATTCTTATATATTCTAAATATGAAGAAGAGCATAAGCAACACTTGAGGATGGTATTACAGGTATTAAGGGAACAACAATTATATGCAAAATTAATCAAGTGCACATTCTATTAGAAGCAAATTCATTATTTGGGACATATCATTTCAGAGCAAGGGATAATAGTGGATCTAGAAAATATAAATTCCATTGAAGGATGGCCAACACCAAGGAATGTCTCGGAGGTGAGGTCATTCATGGGACTTGCAGGATACTATAGGATATTTTTTGAATGATTCTCAAAGATTGCACGCCAAATCAATTCCTTGCAAAAGAAAGGTGTGAATTTTGAGTTGACGTTGGATTGTGAAAGGAGTTTCCAACACTTCAAGCATTTATTAACAAATGTTCCAATACTAAGGATTGTTGATCCAAATGAAGAATTCATTGTATGTACCGATGCATGTAAATAAGGGATTGGGGGATTCCTTAGTCATAATGGGTATGTGGTGTGCTATGAATCAAGGAAATTAAAGGAGCATGAAAGGCACTACACTACTCATGATTTGGAATTGGCAACTATAGTGCATGCCTTGAAGATGTGGAGGCACTACCTCATGGTGAAAATATTTTAGTTGAGAATAGATGATAGTGGTTTGAAATATTTATTTGGACAACCAACTCTAAATTCTAGGAAAAGCAGGTGGCTAGAATTTCTACTACATGAGATGCATACTAAAACCATTAACATGTACCAATCAGATTTGAAAGAAATAATTTTAGAGGCGGAAAAATCATATGTGCAGTACATGGAAATAAGGACAAAAATTACAACAAGGTATTTTGCAGAAGAAAAGTGAAGAATACAAGTTGGAAAAGGTTGGAATTCTCATGTATAGGGGTAGAATTTATGTGTCAAATTCTCAAGAATTGAAAAATATGATTTTAAAAGAAATGCATAATGTGTCTTATGCTGGGAACCCAAGTTACTAGAAAACTATTGCAACCGCCAGTAGCCAATATTACTGGTTGGGGATGAAGAAAGATGTTGATGATTTTATTGCCAAGTGTTTGGAATGTCAAAAAGTCAAGGTTGAGCATAGACACCCAATTAGTTTGCTACAACCATTACCCATTCTCGAGTGGAAATGGGAAGTTGTAGCAATGGATTTCATCACCAAGCTTCCCAGAACAACCAAGCAACACGATTCCATCATGGTGGTGGTGGAAAAGATTACTAAAGCTTTCCACTTTATTCTAGTAAAGCTCAGTCACAAGGCAACCAACATTTTTGATATTTATATGAGGGAAATTTCTAGACTATATGGTATGCCTAAGATAATTGTGTCTGACAAAGAGCCAAAATTTACATCAAATTTTGGGAAGGAATATTGAAAGGATTTAGGACCAATATGAACTTTAGCACAACCTGTCATCCATAATCAAATGGAAAAACAAAGAGAGTGAATCAAGTGATTGAAGACATGTTGAGGATGTATGTGATGGATAAACCATCCAAATGGGAGGATTACTTGCATTTGGTGGAATTCACTTATAATAATGGGTATCAAGTATCCCTAAATATGAGCCCATTTGAAGCTTTGTATGGAGGAAAGTGAAACACACCAGTAAGTTGGGACAACTCCATGGACATAACAGCGGTTGGGTCGCAATTACTCAAGGAAATGGAAGAGAAAATGATGAAAATAAAATAGAATTTAAAAGCTACCCAAGACATGTAGAAAAGTTATGCTGATAAAGGAAAAAACCATAGAGAATTTAAAGAGGGTGATCATGTGTTCTTAAAAGTAAATTCCAACAGAAGTTCCCTGAGGTTGGGAAATTGTTCAAAGATAGCAGTTTGTTTTTGTGGGCCATTTGAAATCTTGGAAAGGATTGGGCCCATGGAATACATGCTTTCCTTACCTTCATCAATGTGTATTCATAATGTATTCCATGTATCACTACTTAAAAAGTATGCACATGATGCTAATCATGTTATTGATTGGAATGCAATTCAAGAGGAGAAAAAAGGTGACTTTCAAGTGCATTCGGTGTGCATATTGGACCGGGATATCAAGAAGCTCTGGAATCTATCCATAGGGTGAGTAAAGTTCCAATGGACCTGGTATGGTCACGAGGATGCAACTTGGGAGCATGAGGATGCTATGCAGGTAGAGTACCCACATCTTTTTGAAGAATTTTAAAGTTTTGATTGTATATGTGTATATACTGGACATAGGAAAATGCATAAATAAGGGGTAGGGGAATGTAATACCCCTAGGCCAAACCCCTATTGTACATATAAATATGAATGAAGATATAGGGTGGTGAGCCAAGATATTTTGGGCCAAGGTGCTTGTGTGGTTATTAGGCTGGGGGCCAGATGATAAATGGACATGGATCCATCATTATAATATGTAATCAATTGTAAATATTAATGAAAATACATCATTGTTGTAGACCAACCATGTAAAAGAGTATGGGGGGATAAACTCCACTAGGTAGGGAAAGGGGGCTAAGAGGGAGCTAAGTTGGGGATTAAGCCCAAAAAAATACTATATTAATATTCCTTAAAGTATAATGCATGGATATTTATTATATCCTAATTCCTAAGGAGGGGAGACAAGTGGGGCCAAGGTAGTTCCCAAATGACAAGTGTCAAGTTGGGAACATGCATGCATATATCATACTTAATTCATTTTTCCATGCATTAATCTACCCAGATGATGCTACACTCATTCAATGATCACTCGTACCCTACTGTTATGATACATGTACCTGTACCTTGTTTAGTTGGAAGAGGGACTAAAGAAGCTGGTTGTTAGGCCCGTCAGAGATTGAAGAGGTGGGTTGTCAATCCCGTGAGCATTCTCTCTAGGTGAGAGAATTTTTGGGGATTGATTCCTAAAGGTGCCAAACTACAACTACAGGACTTTGAGACTTCCTATATGACCTATTGTTGAAGCTTGGGAAAGGAAGTGGGGAAACCAAAGGAATTTTGAGCAGAGAAGGGGCACACTTCCTGGGGTGGGACATACATGTGGGGAATGAGGGACTGCATGGTATTAGTTTGAGTTGGCACCTGTGACTTAGTTTTTTTTTTCCTGCGGTCTGAGATACCATAGCTGGGTTAGGAATCATTTACCCAGGTGGAGTTTAGTCCCAGCTTGGGGGTGGCCCATTGCTAAGAGTTACGAGNCTGCATGGTATTAGTTTGAGTTGGCACCTGTGACTTAGTTTTTTTTTTCCTGCGGTCTGAGATACCATAGCTGGGTTAGGAATCATTTACCCAGGTGGAGTTTAGTCCCAGCTTGGGGGTGGCCCATTGCTAAGAGTTACGAGCAGTTTGATCTAGGGATGGGAGGAACGTGGAAGGTCTGTACACAATTGGTTTTCTTTTAAATCCAAGATAAGTGTCAATCATGTGTTAATTCAAATGTTGCGTTAATATTTATGCATTTTCTTCTGTGGGTTTTTTCCTGTGTATGTTGCATGTATATTTTTGTTATTATTGTGTATGATTATGTGCATTTGCTGAGTATTTTTTTGATTTAAATTAGTATCATAATTCAAATTTTTGAGTGGCATAGACCAACATGTGATTGGGGATGCTACAATGTGGTATCATAGCTGATAATGAGATAATTTTGCGTGACGTGGCCCAACCTCGGTGAATGGGTATGTTACATTTTCTTTCCCATAAGACTCCTTTCCTCTTCCTCTCTAGTGGAATCATTGATGTGGCAAATCCCACTCAAGTAGAGTTCAACACCATAGGTGTGGAAAAAAAAATCACTGACTTTTTAATTCATAAAAAAACAAACTTATATAGTTATACACAATATGGAGACAAGCTCCTAAAAATTAGAAGATGAACATAACATTAGAGATAGTTGAATAGGTTCTCTCAACTACTCCATGAGACTAGGAAACTAAGAAATATTGANTTAATTCATAAAAAAACAAACTTATATAGTTATACACAATATGGAGACAAGCTCCTAAAAATTAGAAGATGAACATAACATTAGAGATAGTTGAATAGGTTCTCTCAACTACTCCATGAGACTAGGAAACTAAGAAATATTGAAAATAATAGTATCAATAATGATCACACAATAACAAGAAGATTCATACCAAATAATGCCTAAGTATTAAGATCCATATCAATCATATCTCCTCTAGTGCTCTACATAACTATCTTGGACCATTTTATTTTATAGTCCATCATTAATATTTACATAGCTTTAATTCACCATGTCAATCCTACACATGGTCCATATATGTATATTTACAACAAACATTCCTAGACATTTAATAGTTGGGCCTTGGATTTGAGTTCCAAACTAGGAATCCATACTAACATATTTACAAAATTTACATAATCTAATTTAATACATGTCAAGGGTAAAAAGTGGGGTATTACATTCCCCTGCCCCTTGGAATAGAAACAACCTCAATGCTGCTCAAAATTTAGAAAAAAAATGGGTATGCCTCCTTCATGGAATCCTCCAACTCCCATGTAGCCTCATCGAGACCAAAGTTATTCCATCACACCTTTACTTGTTTGATGGCCAGGTCCTGGAGCAATGCTACTTTCTTTTTTAGGATGCATATTGGATTTATTTGGAACTCTCCCTTTGGTTCCACCAAGATCACATCCCAATCAATCACATGGTTAGGATTGCATATATATTTCTTAAGGAAACATGGAAAACATTATGAATTTTTTCTAGTAGGAAATGTGATTTTATATGCCATTTACCCTATCCTATCAAGCATTTCAAATGGTCCACAATATCTTGGTTCCATCTTGCACAAATTCCAAGCTTCAAGGAACTCTTTCTTATCCTCATTAGGAGGTAAACATGATACCCAAATTGAAATTATCTATGTACCCTATTTTATCTACACAACTCTTCTACCTCTCTTGGGATACCTTTAAATTTTTCTTAATTTGAGTGATTTATCTTCTCCATTTACTTAAGCATTTTTTTCCTAAGCACAATTTTGTTTGCAAGGCTATCCCAATTCACTGGAATCTTTCATATTTTTCCATATAAAGCTTCAAATGTACTCATTTTAAATGAGGGTTGATGTCCATTGTTATATGTAAACTCTATTAGGTGTAGATAATCCTCCCACTTAGATAGTTTTTCCATCAAATACATGCAAAGCATGTCTTCAATCACTTGATTTACTCTTTTAGTTTGGCCATCTATTTGTGGATGGTAAATAATACTAAAATTCTGCTGGGTACCCAAGTATTCACAATCACTCTTCCAAAAGTTAGAAGTAAACCTAGTCTCCCTATCATATATAGTTTCTTTGGGTAACCCATGCAATCTAAATATTTCCCTCATGAATATCCTTGCAATATCATCAATCTTGTGAGTGGACTTAATAGGAAAAAATGTGCTTCTTTGGATAAATTATCAATCTTGTGAGTGGACTTAATAGGAAAAAATGTGCTTCTTTATTTAGTTGGTAACACAACATATTTATTCATCCCTCACCAAAAGTATTTCTTTCTTGTTATAGGAATAATGTTTTGGTAGATTGGATGTCTATAATATCACATTTTATGTATTTAATCTATGATGATTCTTTTCAATTCTAAATAATTGGGGATACACATTCTATTTTTATAAATAAAAATCCCATCATTATTTATATGATAGCCTTCATATCTCTTTTCTAATTTCTCCTTCTATAATCCATGCTTTACTTGGATATAATATTCATCTTCAACAAAGGAATCATCAACCTACTTCTTCAAATATGATTGGAAAATACCAATAGCTACCAAATGCATCACATGTATTTTTCTACTGAGTGCATCGACAAATTTGTTTTCCTTTCCTTTTATGTGCTTAATTTCAAAATCAAATTCACACATAAATTCCATCCATCTAGATTTTTCGACATTTAATCTTGGCTACTCAAATAAATACTTCAATCCATTATGATCAATTTTAAGCTCAAATATTTTTCCCATTAAAGAGTGCCTCCATATTTTTAAAACATGCAGTATTGTAGCAAGTTCCAAGTCACAGGTAACCTATTTTTTCTCAAGTTATTTTAGCTTTTGTAAGTCATAACATACCATATGATTATATTGCATTAGAAATCCACTGAGTCCTTCTCTACAAGCATCTCTGCACACAAAAAAAATATTTTTTGGATCTGTAAGCTTCAAAATTGGGGCACTAGTAAGAAGTTTTTTCAATAGCTAAAATATTTAATCGCACTCTTGTGTCCATTCAGACTTGAACCCCTTATTTTACACAAAAGTAATTGGGTGTGCAATCTTGGAAACCCCTGAATGAATATTATGTAATAACCAACAAGACCCATGAAATCTCTCGTATTTATTATATTCTTGGGAGTTGGCCAATTCATTATGGCCTCAATATTCTCTGGATCCACATATATTCCTCCTGTTGAAATAATGTGACCCAAATAATGAATTTTATTTCGATAGAAATCATATTTTCTTATTTTTTCATACAAGTTATTCTCTCTTATCACTTGCAAAATCAATCTCAAATGTTCCTCATGATTTTATTCATTCTTAGAGTAAATAAGAATATAAACTAGAGAAACAAGCAAAAAATTATCCAAATACTTGTTGAAGATGTTATTCATGAGACACATGGATGTAGTTGGTGCATTGGTGAGACGAAAGGGCACCAACACCAATTCATAGTGGCCATACCTTGTTCTAAAGGTTGTCTTATGAATTTCATCTTCCTTATTTCTCACTTGATGATAGCTAGAACTCAAATCAATCTTTGAAAAGACTATTGCCCCTCTCATTTGGTCAAACAAGTCATGAATTCAAGGAAATGGGTACTAGTTCTTCAATGTGACTTTATTTAGCTACCTCTAATCAATAGACAGCTTGAGATTTCCATCTTTCTTTTTCACAAATAAAATAGGTGCTCTACATGGAGACACACTTGAGTGAATGTATTTATTTCCATCAGCTCAATTGCGTTTAAAATCCAATAATTCTAGGGTACTCACTCTATAAAGTGATTTGGACAGTGGTACAGTTCCAAGCACAAGGCCAATGGTGAAATCAATATCCCTCTTTAGAGAAAATCTTGGCATTTCATTTGGGAATAAAACAATGAAATCTTGTAAGACAAATTAGTCTTCAATCTTGGGAAATTTATCTTCTCTCAAATCCAATATATGGGATACATATAAATGAAGACCTTTTATAAAACATTTCTCCATCTAAAAGCCTAAAATATACTTAACAGAAATTCCCATCTTCATCAAGGCACTAAAATTTCTTATTGTAGTGATCAATTTTAAAGTGATGTGTTTCCAACTAGTCCATTCCAATGAGGACATTGTTGGGTGTGTGTTATATTCTTTGCACGACTAGCTCTAGTGTTTGCTACATTGCACTGGGGGCACAGGGGGGTTTGAGGGGGGTGATATCCCCCCATGTGTGGGGCTTTGGGGGAAGTTCCCCCGATAATTGTTTTCCTCGGGAAATGTGTCACATTTTTGCCTAATTTTTTGTGTCGCCTCGATTTTCATCTCAATTGTTGGGAGGTTTTTCGGCACATGGTTTTTGCTGATGGTTTCCTATTTCTGGTTAAGGAATTAGGGTTTCTGACTAATATAGGTCATTTGGTTAAGGTTTTGGATGTCACTGGATCCTATATGTATATTGTATTGTAAACAATGTATCACTATGGATGGACATAGAATATGTTGGTTTTCCCAGTTTGGGTTTCCAAGGGAAAAATCACTGTGTAATGTGTGTATTTGCCATTGTATATTTTCTGTTATTTTACTGAAAATATGTTTGCAGTAAATATTGTACAAGGTTAAAATCTACATTTGGTATCAGAGCTTTGTTGGTTTTAGGGGGACGCCTTTATGGTCAAGGGTTTGGCTTAGGACTCTGATAAGCCTTGTTACAATGGGAGATCTGTGGTATTGATTTTTCAAGTGAAAAGAAATGGTGAGCAGTTTGAAAATGGAGATCGAGAAGTTTAATGGAAATTTTTTTGAGTTGTGGAAGCTCAATATGGAAGATATATCGGTGGATAGAGATTAATGGATCATGGTGGATCCAGGTATTTCACCTAAAAGAACTTCAACAGATGACTGGAAAAATATGGATCATAAGGCGAAGAGAAAAATCCGATTGTGTCTCTCAGATTCAGTATTACTGAATGTGTCAGAGGAAGATACAACCAAATATTTATGGGATAAGTTGGGGAAGTTTTATCAGTCTAAGTCCCTAGTAAATAAATGTTTCCTGAGAAATAAGTTGTATACTATGAGGATGAGAGATGAAGGCTCGGTGGCAGAGCGTTTGAACTCCTTCAATAATGCGGTAAGTCAGTTAGTATCTGTTGATATTAAAATTTTAGATGAATATAAGTGTATCAGTTTGTTGTTCTCTTTACTAGACTCGCGGGATAGTCTGGTTTTGGCCATAGGTAGTAATACAACTACCTTGAAGGTTGATGAAGTGGTCTCATCCTTATTTTTGGAGGATATGAGACATAAGAACATGTAAGGACAGAGTAAAGATGCATTATTTGCAAGAGGACGCTCCCAATAAATAAATATATCTAAGTCCTAAAGTGGGATATCTAAGTCTAAGGGTATATCTAAATCTCCCAGAAAGTTTGTAAAGGTATGTTTGAGATGTGTAAAACAAGGGCACTACAAGAAGCAATGTAGATCCAAAATTGAGAAAAAGAAGGGATCTAACGAAGCTCCTTCTACAAAAGAAAATACCCTAAAGGAAGAAGGAGGGGATGTGTACTTGGCTTCTTCAAGTACACATGTAGATAATGAGACATGATTGGTTGACTAAGGTGCATCCCTTCATATGACTCCCCACAGGGAGTGGTTCTGTGAATATGAAAGGTATGATAGAGGTAATGTTTTCCTAGGTGATGACTCAACAACCAATATCATAGGACAAGGAAAATTCAAGTTGAGGCTCATATATGGAAGGATTAGAACACTACTTGGTGTTCTTCACATCCCAGGTTTGGCCAGAAATTTGATTTCTGGCCAAAAAAATTAACGACACAAGGGTAAAAAAATTATTTGAAAAGGAAACCTGCAAGATGGTTCGAGGAGCAATGGTGTTGCTGAAGGGAGTTTGGTTTGGAACTCTGTATAATATGCAAGGAATCACTATTAGTGATGGGTGTAATAGTTCCATTGTTCCCAATATTGGAGATGAATAATAAATAACTCCTACAGTCTTCGGAGAAAAGGTTATGTTGTGGCATCAAAGACTAGGGCATATCAGAGAGAAGGGTCTTCGACTACTACACGGTAAAGGTATGGTTGAAGGTATGTGTAAATTCTCTCTGGATTTTTATTTCTATGAACATTGTGTATATGGGAAGTAGAATCGGACAAGATTCCCCTCTGGTGCAATTAGGGCAGAAGGAATTTTACAACTAGTTCACAATGATGTGTTTGGACCTGTGTCGATTCCATCATTGGGAAAATCTGTGTACTATGTCTCATTTATAGATGAATTCTCGAGGAATACTTGGATATATTTTCTCAGGAAGAAATGTAAAAGTATTTGATAGGTTTAAAAAGTTTAAGGATCTTGTTGAGAATCAAATAGAAATGAATTAAGATTGTTGAGAATGAGATAGTGGTAGGGATTACGTAGAATGAATTTGAATATGGTATTTTTTTCCATCATTCACTACTACAGTGGTTGGGCAGAGGCAAGGACAAGTGATTGTAGGCTATAGAGAACATCTACCAGGGGTTGTGTGCATTTGGAAAGCATCAACAATCATTCTCAGTGAGGCCGCTATATAGTCCACCGAGGAGGCCTTGGAGATTTGGAGAATCAACAGATTGTGAGGTGTT
The DNA here is from genome assembly GCA_010110895.2 of Picea sitchensis. NCBI lineage: Eukaryota > Viridiplantae > Streptophyta > Pinopsida > Pinales > Pinaceae > Picea > Picea sitchensis. Next base: position 67,157 of record SNQJ01S0061651.1, on the reverse strand, counting down.
GAAAAATCCTAGGGTAGCATTACAACCTATGTGAGCATAGACAAAAGTAAGTATGAACGAGATGTTATGTGAGTGTAATGAAAATTCAAGGAAAGCATTTTAACCTCACATTATAGATGAAGGTCTAGTGCTGCAAGTCCTGGAGATGTACAGCCTCTCTATGAGCATGGGCAGGACTAGTGCAAAGAGTCCGGGGGAACATGCAACCTCGTGTGAGGAGCCTAGTCAAACCTTGTGAGCCATGAGAAAAGTCAGAGCACATCTAGCAAAAGTTGGGTTGAATATAAGAAAATTCCTGAGCTAGAAACAAGCGATATTCCCAATATTGCAAATGGCGTAATTGTATTGATCTAGTCGTTGTACGTGTAAACATTATCCACCATGAAGATAATTTTGAATTGCCTTGTCAATAGAGTTTATACAGCAGTCTTGAGTCTAGTTCATGTTAGAACTAAAAGTGTAATGTTGAGTTGCAACTAAGTCTTGAGTCTAGTTCTATTTAGTAATGTTGAGTTGGCAAGTTTGGAGTCTAGTTCTATTTTAGAGGTGTAATTGAGTTACAGCTAAAGGAATAGAGTCTAGTTCTATTTTAGAACTAAAATGTAATGTTGAGTTGCAACTAAAATTATTAAGTCCTAGTTAAGTTTGAACTAAAGAAAAGCATGTGGAGTCTCTCAATTCTAGTTATAAGTTCGAACTAAAAGTGTAAGGATGAGTTGTAACCATTCTCAAGTCTAGTTCAAGTTCAAACTAAAGTGTAAAGTTGAGTTGTATCAATCTCAAGTCTAGTTCTAAGTTAGAACTAAAACATGAAAGAGCTGAGTTATGTTTAATGCATGCATCGGGTTACTATTTCGAGCTTCCCCTCTTCCCCTCTTTAGCCTATATATAAGAAGAGGTCAAACCCACTCTTCAACACAGTTCTGCTGCAGTTTGAAACAAAGAAAGTTTTCATATGTAGGTTGAAGAGGGGTAGAGGAGCACATTAGTGATAAGAGGCAGCATATCAGAGGTGTATTCAGCCAGGTCTTGTAAGTCTTTGTTAGGTCAAAATCATCTTGGCAAACTCATTTGAGAAGGTATTTCATGGTGGATATTTGTAAAGAATCTTACATTATTAATGCAATATAGGATTATTGTTTTATGGGGTTTTTCTCCCTGCATGCATTTCCCAGTGTATGTGTTGTTCATATGCATGTTTACTTATCTACAATTATTGCTATTCAATTATGATTTGGAATTGTTGAAGTGTATTAAGATGGAATCAAGTATTGAAGAAAATAAAAAGGTAATTAAGCATGAGAAATCAATATAATTTACAATGTGGGTATCAAGGTTAGGGTTATTGTTAAGCGTGTTGAAAGTGTGACATGTACACCTAGGTATCTAAGCAATATTGATTAAGTTTCTAATTCTAGGGGACCATGGAATCCTCCATTTCAGGTAGAGCCGAGAAGATAGGCTGAAAGGAGCTACCAACTTTAATGTGTGGAAGCTCTGTGCATAACAAATATCTTACAAGATCATGATCTTTACTGAGTAGTATGTGACCACAGTGTTGGAGGAACCAATGAATAATCTGAGGAAGAATGGCCTTGAGAAGAGTCCAAACAAGAATAAAATTGAATCTTTGACTCAATCAAAGGAACAATATAATGCCTACAATGACTTTGTTGATGACTACCATGGATTGTATGGATACCTTGGTGAATCTATAGCGAAATAGGCCAAGTCAGAAGAGGACTCTTAAGAACAAGATTAAGTATTTAAATATGGAGAGAAAGGTGAATCAATGGTATCTTTCTATTCGGAATGCTTCGGTCAGTCGACTTTTAGTCTGAGGGGTGAGTGGATGATGATGATTTAGTACACGGAGGCCATTTTTACGGTCTTCCTTCTTCATGGGATACCTTATTATCCAATGTAAGTAGGAGAGAGATTCAACCCACATTTGAGAGGTTGTAGCATGATTGCAGGAGGAGAGTCACACAACTACCGAGAGGCCGAGCCAATGAAAATTTTAGACTTTAGCATCAATATTCAAGGGAAAGAAAGAAAGGCACTTTCAAAAAGGATCTCGGTGGAAAGCCAAACACAAAGGTACATTCAAAGAAGAATATTGATACATCTAAGACTAAATGATTTAGCTATAATAAGTTGGGTCATTTGGTAAATATTGTTGGTTTAGAAAATCTCTAGGAAAAGGAAACATCATGCCTTAACTGTTGAGGATGATGAATCAAAAAAATGTCAGAAAAGTCCTTCTAATGAGAAAGAAAATAGGAAAGAATATTATTTGGTTTCTTCCTTATCCAATTCAGTTTCCACGGGGCCAAAAACTTGGTTAGTAGGCAGTGGTGCATCAAAGCACATGGCAGGGTACAAGTAAGATCCTCTCATATTTGAGACAAAATATCTTGTAGATCAGGTCAAGCTTGGGGATGAAAAATGTTACAAGATAGAGGAGTAGGCTCTATCTCCTTTAGATTGGAATCTAGAGCTAGAATTCATATTGATGAAGTGTGCCATGTTCAGGAGCTCAAAGAAGAATATACTATGGATTTGCAACCCTTGGGACTATGAGGATATTGGGTGATATTCAAGGACAAGAAAGCCACTACTATGGGATAAAGGTAGAAAATTTCATGAGAATTGTGGAACTTCGTGGTGGAGGATTATGCGTCGTGTCCCGGGATGATCCAGTTAGAACCTTTGAATCATGATGTGACAAGCTCCAACGAGTTGTCTGAGAACTTGGACATCTCATTACAAATCTCTTCCAATTAAGAACATGTAGCATTCCCTCTATTTATCTTAGTAAAATGAAATTTGTAAAGGGATGCATGCTAAGGTAAAAATATAAAGAAATCATTCCTAGTAGGGACAGGCACCGAGCATCTTAGATGCAGCTCATTCGATATGTGGTCCCATGTCATCTCCCTCACTCATTGGTTGTTTGTATTATGTCATTTTTATTGATGATTACTCAAGAAAATGTTGGATGTACCTTTAAAGCTAAAAATGACTGACACATTTGATAAATTCCAAAGAATATAAAGCCTTTAAAAAGCGGAGATAGAGAGAGCTATCGAGAATCCCTTAGAACAAACAATGGAGGAAGTTTGAATCTCTTAGGTTTGAGGATTTCTGAAAGTCAATAGGAATCAAGAGATAATTTATTGTGCCATATAACCCTAAAAAATGGGTGTTCTTGGGAGGAAAAACATGACTATTTGTGAGGGAGCGAAAGCAATGATGTTTGACGAGGATATGCCAAATTCTTTATGGGAAAAAAGCTACCTCAACTGCTGTGTATATTCAGAACAGTTGTCCACATACTATTTTGAAGGACAATACTCCTAAAGAATTCTTCTCAGGGATCAAACACAGTAGGGAATCTAAGGAATATTTGAATTGTCTAATGTATATTCATGTCCCAGGAAAGAGAGGAAAAAGATAGAACCCTCAAGAAAGAAAGCGAGAGGTGTTTGTAGGGGTACAATGAAATCCAAGGCTTACAATATTTATGTACAAGGTCAAAGAAAAATAGAAAGTGGGGAGATGTGAATTTCCATGGGAAGCCACATTTAAGAAATCCAAAGAGATTCATGGGATTGATAGTTCAACCAACTTCACCCTCTTTTGAAAATGAAGAGTCAGATGATCATAGGGAGGAACCTAGATCAAGGGCCAAGTGATGAGCCCTAGAACCTATTGAAGAGTTATAAACAACTCTTGAAGAAACTCCAGCCAAAACGAAGCCAGGGTGGCTTTTGAAATAGTCTTGATGAGAGTAGAAAGGGATAGCTACTCTAAAAGGAACTTTCGAGGAAAGGAAGATGCCTCATGGGTTTGGAGGCTATGTTGCAGCGATGAGCAACATTAGTGATGCCAAACCTTCTTCATTGAAGAAACAAATAAATTACAATTATGGAAGGATGACATGCTTGAAGGATACAAGTCTATTATAAAGAACAATGTTGGAACATTGTGCAAGGCAAAAAGACAAATGGAGTGGTTTCTTCCAAATGGACTATAAGATCAAACATGCATTGATGGAAGTGTGGAAACATTCAAGAGAAACAAGATTTGTAGCTAGAGCCTACACTCAGAGAAAATGTCAGATATGACGAGACTTTTGCACCATTAGCTAGATATACCTCCATTCGAGCTATTATTTTTTTAGCTTTCGTACTTGGTTGGAGCTACATCAGATGGATGTAAAATAACATTTGTGAATGGAAAGATTGAACATGAGGTCTTTGTGTAGTAACAACAGAATGGACGCAATGCATAACAAGGCACTCATGTATGCACCGAAATAAGGAAGACCTTGTATGTGAGATTAAGGCTCCCAGATTGTGGTATGATAGGATTGATGGATTTCTTAAAAACCTGGGATTTCAGAAAAGTGATCTTGATGCAAATATATACTTCAAGGTGAGATAACCAACCTATTATACTAATCTCGTATGTTGATTAGTCTCTTTCTAATAGAATATGAAGGGATAATAGCAGTTATGCAAAGAGGGGGCTAACCTCAATTTGAGATGAAAGACTTATGACTTGATACATTACTTCCTAGGATTGGAAGTGTGGAAAAGACAGGGCGAGATATTCCTAGCATAAGGAAAATACACAATGGATGTACAAAAGAGGTTTGGTATGATGGTTACAAATCCATGTCTACTCGATGGTTACCAACTTGAAGAAGCTACATGATTTTGATATAGGTTCATATTTGGTGGATCCACCATATAACTTATTTATTGGATCATTGATGTACATGATCCACACTAGGACAGATATATACTATGCAATGATTACAATGAGTCAATTCATGGTTGAACCAAGAACTGAGGAGGATACACTGGGTGGCAGCAAAGATCATCTTGAGATATCTTAGAGGGACCATTATTACTTATGAGTGAGATATACATCTAATGGTGGTTTATTTATGCATGGGTATGCATATCTTGTGGAAGCCTAATGGATTGGAAGAGTACTTCAGGATACTGCTTCAATTTAGGATTCACTATGATCTCTTATTAAGATGAAGAAGGGATCATTTCAAAAGAAAATCCTGAAGAGGTTCAGGTACATTTTAGTAAGTGATGCTAGCAAGGAAGTATTATGGCTTAGAAAATTGGTTTTTGGTTTGTTTGGTGATAAGCTAGAGACGACGATGGTTCCTTGTGATAATCAAAGTTGCATAAAATTAACAAAAAGCCCGGTATTGTATGACAGGTCAAAACATATTGAAATAAGGTACCACTACATCCGAGACTTGATCAGAGAGAAAAGCGTAGGATTACAATACATAGACATGAGTGAGTAGGTAGTTGATATCTTGACCAAACCTAGAACCTCAAGATAGTTTGGCCGCTACTTTGAGAGAGCAAGCAATTGTGGTGAGATGACTCCTATTAGAGGAGTGTGTTAGAACAACAACATCATGACCATTCTCTCCAATGAGAGTCCTATGGGCCACCCAGAGGAGCTAGTAGGAACTTGGAGAATCAACCCGGTCTTGTTGGGTATTGAAAAAATCCGGGACATACAACCTTTGTGAGTCAAACCAAAAGTCAGGGCGAACGAGATGTTATGAGTCTAATGCAATCCGAGAGCATTACAACCTCTCTATGGTATAGATAGTCTAGTGCAAAATTCATGAGGAGCGTTACAACCTGTGAGCATAGGCCTTGAGACTAGTGAGTCGGTGGAACAGCACAACCCTGAGTCAAACCAGAGTATGAGAAAAAGTCAGGCATCTAGCAAAATTTAGGTTGAATATAAAATTCCTATGTTGCAGAAACAAACAATATTCCTAATATTTGCAAATGATGTAATTGTATTGATCCCAGTGCGTTGGCGTGTGTAAACATTATCCACCATGAAGAGAATTTTTGAATACTTTGTCAAGAGTTGTAACTAAAGTCATGAGTCTAGTTCTATGTTAGAAATAAACTGGCAATGTTGATTTGCAACTAACGTCTTGAGAGTCTAGTTCTATTTTAGTAATGTTGAGTTACAACTAAAGTCTTGAGTCTAGTTATTTTAGAACTAAAGAGTGCCAATATTGAGGTTGCAACTAAAGGTCTCGAGTCTATCTATTTTTGAACTAAGGGTGTAATGTTGAGTTGCAACTAAGAGTCTTAAGTCTATTTCTAAGTTCGAACTAAAGCATGTCATTCTCAAGTCTAGTTCTAAAGTTCGAACTAAGAAGTGTAATGTTGAGTTGAAACCAAAGTCTTAAGTCTAGTTCTAAGTTCGAATTAAAGTGTAAAGATGAGTTGTAACCAATCTCAAGTCTAGTTCTAAGTTCGAACAAAAGCATGAAGCTGAGTTATGTTTATTACATTATCAGGTTACTATTTTGAGCTTCCCCTCTTCACCTCTTTAGCCTATATAAGAAGAAGTCGAACCCTCTCCTCAACACGAGTCTACAACACAGTTTGAAACACAATTTTCATGTATCTGCAGGTTGAGGGTGAAGCAATAGAGGAGCACACATCAGTGATAAGCAGGTTGAGGGTGAAGTAATAGAGGAGCACATCAGTGATAAAGAGGCAGCATATCAGAGGTGTATTTCAGCAAGGTCTTGTAAGTATTTTTCAGGTGAGAGTCAACTTGGCAAGCTCTTTGAGAGCAGAACATTCATGGTGGATATTTGTAAGAGATATTACATTACTAATGCAATAAAGGAATATTGTTTGCTGAGGTTTTTCTCCCTGTACAGGGTTTCCCCAGGGTATATGTGTTGTTGATATGCATGTTTACTTATCTACATAAGTATTGCTATTCAATTATGATTTGGAATTGTTGAAGTGTATTAAGCTGGAATCAAAGTATTGAAGAAAATAAAAGAATTAATCCACATAAGAAATCAAGCTCATAATTTAACAAGTTGTAGCTTCCTTCTGGTTTTAGCTAGAGAATTGGGGAGTTGGAGCTTCCCTCAGGTTGTAGCCTGAGAAACTAGGGGGTTGGAGCCTCCTTCCAGTTGCAACTAGAAAACAAAGGAAGTTGGTGCTTCCAATGAATGCAATTCTTAAGGACATATAAGAAAAAGCATCCTGTGGTTTTCTCCTGCTTTGGGTTTCCACGTAAAAACACCAGTGTACTGTGTATGTGTATGATTGGTCATTTGTTCATTTTTTATTTACTCTACGACTATTGGATGATAATGCTACATTGATCTAACTCTTTCATTTTATGGTTAAAAATGATTCAATTGCTCTATTACTGATTCACCCCCCCTCTCAGTAATCCAACAGGAACTGTATTTGCAAAAATGTTCATAAAATTACAATTGTTAGATACATTTTATCCTCATGTATGTATAATTTTTTTCCATGTACTTGGAATCTACCCATATGAATATTTTTTGTCAAGTCAAGGCTATAGACTCTTTTCTCCCCAGATTCTGCAAAATTTAGAAGTACTTCTTTAGAATCTAAACCTTTAAGTTTATTCCCTTATGGAAGAGACTTTTAGTGACTATACTCATTCTCAATCCTAAAATTGGAGCTAAAGTTTATAATACCCCGAAGTTACCATTTTTTCCCAACTTTTCACTTTTTACACTGGTATAATCAATGTCGAAGACCAACTTCCTTCACCCATGGAAGAAAATATAGAGATAACTAGAAAAACATTTATATCGGGCATAAACAACATTTATGATTCTGAGTAGTTAACAACTTCTATCTTAGTGATCTCATGCCCTAGTCATTTTTTGCATCAATATGAATTGTCAACTTTGAAATTTTCACACTTTTGAAAATTTAACAAAAAATGTTGTGTTTCAAATGGTGCAAACATGTGAAATTTTCACTTGAATGAAATTGTCTAACTTGATGAGGATATCAATTGGTGAGAAGGATTTTTTTTTTCCATTTTTGATATCTTGGGTCACTTTTCTTCCATTTATAATTTCTTAAAATGATAATGTGTCTCGAAATAGTGGATTTCCCCCTTTTCTTTAGCTCCACTCCAAAAACTTTGAAATATAGCCTAATTCTAAACTACATTTTCTTGTGCCTACTCCTATCCACACTATCCAAATTTCATAATTAATAAAGTTGATGACATTGGGTACACTCCTACTCTCTAAATATTGACATCTTGCAATTTCTGAAAAATCTTGATATGAATATGAAATTATATCGTCACTAGGATTTTGATAGATGACATCAATGTAGATGTTCATTGAAAATTTCACCTTCGTTGGAGTTCACATGTTTGAATTATGGCCCAAACAAGATTTCGGCACTAGACTTTATCTTTTTTCTTTTTCCTACTAATGTGGCATGGCAAGTGTTGGGATAAATAATTACCTTAGTAATTAAAGAGTTCATACATTAATTGTCAACCTAGGGTTCAAATGCTTACAAGATGTCATGTACTCTATGTGCGAGCTACACATTCTTATCTTGCATTAGTTTGTTTAGTGTGCTTCTATGAAAAGGAAATTGCGACATCAATCAACAGAGAATCAAAAGCTTACAAATATGTACTATATTCAAGAAATTAAATAGAAAACCAATTAATAGGGAATCAAAGATACAATGAGCTATGTAATATGTTGAAATCACACAAAACTAGCTCAATAAATCTTGGAAAATGTTTATGTACATAAACATTGATCATGCTATTGGGACCCTATTGTCACCAGGTTATCTCTTGACATGATTTAGGAACTTCCCCTTCCTACAAATCATAGCTCATGTCATTGGAAATCTTTGACAAAACTAATCTATTAATTGAAAATAATCATTACAGAAATGAAAACACGCTTGCATAATTAAAACACTCTTGCAGAAAGTAAAAAAAATGAAAATAAAATACTAATTATACTAAGCATCACTTTCTTCTTATGGAGTGGATCCATACTCCATCGAATAGAGTGCTAATTCTAATATACAACATAAACAATTTAATCTAATCACACATTACATGAATTATAAAGCTACAATTAAAATTAAAACAAGATCTCATGAAATATGATTTATTCCATCATAAGTTGGACATGTGCTCTAAGAGTCATCGCCATAGAATGGATAAGGCACTCTCTTTTATACATGAACTTACTTGGAACCAAAATTAACAAATATCTAATCAAACCCACTTGGTTATAACAAATTGGTCAAAACACATTCCAAATGTATTTTAATAGTGTTTGACTTCTTAGATCCATGGTATATCCAATGGAGATCTTCAAATCTTGTAGATAATCAAATCTGCACTCATATCCACCAAAAAATTGCCTTTTTTTATCTTCAAACAATTAAATCCATAATTTAAATTAGCCAATAAATGAATTGTAGCTACCCAAATTAAATTGGAACATATAAAAAATGTAGAATAATGGATTTATACAAGTGGGTTTTATAAAAATCCATCACCCATAATTAAAATCACAATTCATCTTTGAATATATTTTTCCAAAGTGGTTACATGGTTGGTGGTGGTTGATTTCTGCATTTTCAAAACATAGATCTACAATAATTCCCAAATCGAGTCAGTCTTCAAAAGTAAATACAAAATACACTGATCCTTCCTAACGTTAATCATAATTCACGAAATACTAAGAACTTCAATGGAAAAAACTATGGCCATAAATTTTTCATATGAGCATTAAAATGAACTAATACGGTGTTACGGGTAAGCAAAGAGGAATTAAAAATAATGAAAAGAGAATGTAAAAGATGACAATTATGTGACCTGGAAACGAGTGACTAATTGATGTAGAATTGATGTCCATTTGGATCTTGAGTGTCAATATCTTGGCTTGTCATATCATCCTTAGTTATCATATTCTTTGCATTGCCTCATTCAACACTCTATATTCCCAAACCAAGTCAGTATTCAAAAGTAAATACAAAATAAACTAATCCTTCCTAAAATTAATCATAATTCACGAAATACTAAGAAATTCAATGGAAAATACTATGGGCATAAATTTGACATATGAGCATTAAAATGAACTAAGGAAGGGTTATGGGTAAGCGAAGATGAATTAAAAACAAGGAAAAGAGAATGTAAAATATGACAATTATGCAACCCAACAACAAGTGGCTAAATGATATAGAACTAATGTCCATCTGGATCTTACATGTCAATATCTTGGCTTGTCATATCATCCTTAGTTATCATATTCTTTGCATTGCCTCATTCAACACACTATGCATTTCCATGTAATGTGAGTCTTATTTTTCCCATTATTGCATTAAAGCATTCCACTTTAATGTCCATCTAGATCTTAAATGTCAATATCTTGGCTTGTCATATCATCCTTAGTTATCATCTTCTTTGCATTGCCTCATTCAACACACTATGAATTTTCATGCAATGTGAGTATTATTTCTCCCATTATTGCATTAAAGCATTCCACTTRTWATGTGGAATGTAGGATTTGTATCTCACTCCTCCCCCTTATGCATTCTACATTCAATGYGGAATATGGGAGTCTTGTTGCACCATTCGAMYGCATGCCTCTACATCCCATATCCTTGCATCACCTTCTCAACATGGAATGTGGAAACTTCATGTCTCCCCACTACAATCTTCTAGATTTTTCATTTTTTYCCTTCCTATATGATAATATGTTTTCCTCAAATATTTTGAGCTCGCCATCTCTTCATTCCTACCCATGCATTTGAGGTTGGATTAAAATCTTGTTTCTAGTACYGYTTTTCCTCGTCCATCATGGATTCATATCTACCACATATCTTCTTGCTTGTCCATTTGATTCCACCATGGACTTCTTGCATCAACCTCTAACRGATTAGTTTTCTCTCCAAAATGAAATTCAAATCCTTTTTCATTGAATTTTGACTATATTGCTCAGAATATGAATTTCTGTCATTATCAATATTGATATATATTCCCACTCCTCACAGAGTCAAACTATGAACTTTATGAATTCATTTACAATGCTTCCATGATAGCTACATGTTTTGTAAAAAAATCCATTTTAACATTTCAAAGTCATTAATTTCTCCATTACAAGCTTATACATGCTTATACACTTCGTATTAAATGGAATTTGTCAAATAGATGATCAAATATATTTTTCCCAAATTTTTATTGAAACCTTTTGTTAATCACTTGGTAGATACACTATAATTACTTCCTATACAGTCTAATTTCTGGCCCATGCAACCTCAATGTTGCAACTAGAAGCTCTCATACCATTTTATAACACACCCAACGACCTCTATACAAAATTTAAGGGATGGTGTACTCCAAAAACCATCCAAATTTATCTGATACCATTTTGTAACATCCCCACCTAGTCATCCCAACCATGAAATGGGTAGCTATGATTACGGGCTTCCAAATTCCAACCATTGAAGACTAAATATATATAATACCAACTATTCAAAATTTCCAAGAAGGGCAAAAAATTAATAAAACGATGTGCAAATGTGAATTTAAAACACAGTGGAAATAACAAGAAAATCACACACAACATGCAAGATAACTTGATTTTTATAACATAAATAAACATAATTTTTTCATATTCATAGACAATGATAAGACACTTATATTTTCTCTAAAAATGTTCTAACAAATGGGATACATAAGAGAACTTTTCCACCTAACCATAGATTTATAATGGAGACACCACCCCTAAGTCAAGTTATGAGGCCACTAGGCTGAATGAAACAAGCTACAAGATTCTTTCTTTCTCATCCCAACCCATTTATTGATAATGAAAAAAATTCAAATTATATGCCCACTTCTTTCTTTCTTTCTCATCAAAAATTTATATAATCATACTTCTTCATTGCTTGCATGAATGGCTTCCATGTATTCAAATTTTGTAGTTGAGAGTGCCACTATAGACTGACTTTTACTTTTCCAATGGATTTCTCCTCCAAATAGGTTAAACACATACCCATTTGTAGATCTTATGTGACCCATATCTCCAACCTAGTCTACATCAACAAATCCATGTATGTCCATCACTTTATTCAATCCTGGTCTTCCTTAGTAACATAATCCATAAGTAGTAGTGCCTCGTAAATACTTGAAAATCATCTGTACTGGTGCCCAATGCTCCCATGGTTTTTACATATACCTACTCAAAAATCCCACTGCATGTGCAATGCCTAGTCTAGTACAAACCATTGCATACATCAAACTGCCAACCCCACTAGCATATGGAACATGGTACATAT
>SNQJ01S0061651.1:27223-41758 GCA_010110895.2 Picea sitchensis | reverse complement strand
CCAAGAGGTTAAAATTTTACCATGTTTCTTCATGTCCTCTTGAGTCTTGGCTTCCCACCAAATGAGTGCTGCACTATCTAATATTAAAGAAGCAAGTTGAATCTTAGTTTCATCATCTTGAATTTTTTGTATCCTACAATACATCTCAATCTGACGAATTCAATTATCTAGTTTCTCAGCATTTACCTCTCCATTATACATTGGCAATTCAAATTTAATATCAAGCTTTAACAAAGGATTTTGTGGAGGAGTTTTACCAAGAGGTCTTGAACTGGTAGAATAAGAGGAAGAAGAAGGAGGTGAGGGTGGTGGAGAAGCACCATTCCCTCCATTTCCATTTGGAGTTTTATCACCACTGTCTCTCTTGTGCTTTGAAGGGTTGGAGCCTTCCCCTTGCAACCTTGTATTCCTTTCTTCCATCAAGACTTTCATCATTTCTCTCATTTCCATGAAAGCCTTTCTGAGATCTTCATCTTCTGTAGGAATATGTTCATGACTCTCTCCATGAGCCATACTTGGTGAATGCCTCCTTAATGTTTGAGGTGATGATATAATCTTTCTTCTTGAAGGATGAGAAATTGGCTCTACAAGTTGACCTTCTCCTCTTGTGAGTTTCAACCTTGTGAGCATCAGAAAACCAAACACTTGCAAATAATCAAGCCTTCAAAAACCTAAGCTCTGATACCAACTTGATCTGAAAATGATAAAGACTTGTATTCTTGAAAATATTTCCAAGTTTTAATTCAAGTGTTCTTATGCAAATGGATCAATTTGCAAACATAAAATTTTATAGAAATACACATTTAAGATGCAGATAATAAGCAGCAAATAACAGTGAACAGAAAACACATAACACAACAAATGATAAAGGAGTTCACCCCTCTCTTGGGCTACATCTCCTGGTCCAGCTTCCAATAGATATTTTGTATTATTTTATCAAAGTGATAAAATGTGTGCTTTACAATGCTCAAAATGCCAAATATATGGCTCCAATGGCTTCAAAACGTCCAAAAACCCCTAGCTGGGCTTTTTCGGCACTTGATTTGGGCAAAAATTGAAGAAGATAGGCTTCCTGGAAGTTCCCCTTCAAACTTGTTGTCTCTGGATCGACAATTTGCACCTCTGTGTGTCCAGCCTAGGACCCACACTCATTTCCGTGCTAAAAACTAGCACTGGGCGCACAACTGCATAACCGTGCGAACTATAGGATGGTTAGGGCGCACCTAGCCCCTAACCGCCAAGCCATTGGGCATGTGGCCTACCATACGACCACACGCACATACAAAAAGGGGCCAACCCCAAGTCAAATGATAGAGCGACAAGTGTCAGTGCGGTTTTATAATCATTGGTAATAAAACTCTCGTGCAATGTATTGACCACCAGTCATATGTGTTATGGGCTGTATGGACCACCGATCATATGTGTTATGGCTCTGTTTGAACTATGCACGTGGGTAGTCATATGACATATATATATATATATATATGGACGGGGGTTGGGGCTTAGCCCCAGCCCTATCTGCGCCCAATCCAAAACACATTGCCATTCAAATAATAACAAAACTATATAGTGGTAAGAACTACTACAGTGGCATGCCGGTTGGGTGGCCCTTCCTAAGGCCATACCCCTACCTAGAGCTCATGGGGTCAATTCCTACCGACTACATAAGTTTTAACCAATGTCTGGGTGACACGTGGCGACCATTTTTTGGGCCACATGTCACCAATCCATTCGCCACCATGCCACATGTCAAGAAATGATTCGTCATCCAACTGCAAACCAACACCTACCACCTGTCATACAACCCTGCCAACTCATCCCTGCCACGTGTCGTACATCTCTGCCACATCAGCATCCGTACGGACTGTACGGACTGTACAGTCAGCACATTTTTTTTGCCTATTTGATGATTTGAACAGAATGTGATATCTCTCTCATCCAACATTTGTTTAAACCCAAACTAGTTGTGTTGGGTTCATGACGATGAGGCCTACACACCCGTTCGATTTGAAGCAATTCCAAGCACTTTGAATTTTGAGAAAAATTTGATCCCCCGGATAAAAAAAACACAAAATCCCAAGGATGAGACGAAGAAGCCAAATAGTCACTCTAAGGGAGGAGGTAGTTCTCAAGGAAGGTAGAGTGGTGGTAGAACTTCTTTTCCCAAAGAAAGAGGAAGAGGTAGAGGAGGAGGGGTGAGATTTTATGTCTTGGGATTTCCTCGAGAGAAATAAAGCAGGTGAGGATCACATATCATAAGCATAGAAGAGAGATGCTGAGACAAAAGGTGCAGAGGATGGAATATCCTTTATGATGAAGAAGATTCTTATAAATCAAGAGCCAGAGCTCGAAAGGCTAGTGCAAAGGAACAATTTGTTCAGGACAACTTGGAAAACAACGGACATACTTTGCAAGGTAATAATTGACAGTCAAAGCACTGACAAATTAGTATCCACAGATATGGTGGAGAAGCTAGAGCTGGAGACGAATGGACATCTGACATCGTATAAAGTCTCATGGTTGTAGAAGGTCATCAGGTAACAATCAGTCGACAATCCTTGGTTGAATTTAAAATAGGGTTATATAGAGATGAGATCCTATGTGATGTGATTCCTATAGATGTATGTCATGTTAGTTTGGGGAGACCTTGGCAGTATGACATAAATTTTATTCACGATGGGAGGAGAAATACTTACACCTTAGGGAAGAATGGTAGGACACATATGTTGTTGTGGATTGAAGAGAAGAAGGTTAAGGATGAATTCAGCACAAGCATACTTCTCATGAGTGGGAAGAAACTCCTAAAGGAAGTAAAGAAGGAACAGGGGATGAAGTTTGTTGTAGTAAGGAGGCCAAGAA
The DNA here is from genome assembly GCA_010110895.2 of Picea sitchensis. NCBI lineage: Eukaryota > Viridiplantae > Streptophyta > Pinopsida > Pinales > Pinaceae > Picea > Picea sitchensis. The sequence goes on along the minus strand of SNQJ01S0061651.1, from coordinate 38,899 downwards.
TTATTCTTACCAGTACTTCACTGGAGGATTTGACTAAGGAATTTCAAGAGTTGTTAGAGAATTTTGATGATATTGTAGTGGATGAGTTTCCAAACTCATTTCCACCTATTAGAAGCATCAATCATCACATTGAATTGATACTGGGAGAAAGCCTACCCAATAAAGCGACGTAAATATTAACACCTCAAGAGAATGAGGAAGTGAAAATATAGGTTCAAGATCTATTGGACAAAGGTTTGGTCAAGGAAAGTTTGAGTCCATGTGTAGTACCAACTGTATTAATCTCAAAGAAGGATGGTGGATGGAGAATGTGCACAGACTCAAGGGCCATAAACAAGATCACCATCAGATATAGATTCCCATTACCAAGGGTGGATGACATGATGGATTCTCTAAGTGGGGCTAACTATTTTTCAAAGATAGATTTGAAAAGTGGATATCACCAGATTAGAATGAGGGAAGGTGATGAGTGGAAAATAAAATTCAAGACAAATGAGGGGTTGTTTGAATGACTTGCTATGTCATTTGTCTTAACAAATGACCCAAGTACTTTTATGAGGCTAATGAATGAAGTATTGAATGATTTCATTGGTAAATTGATCATTGTATATATGGATGATATACTAGTGTTTAGAAAGGCTAAAGAGGAGCACTTAAGATATTTAACATTGGTGATGAGGAGGTTACAACAAGAGAAGTTGTTGATTAATCTGAAGACATCCTCTTTCATGAAGACAAAACTCATATATTTGGGTTTTGTGATTTCTTCAAATGAGTTGAAGATGGATCCCGAAAAGGTGAAATAGATCAAAGAATGGTTGTCATAAAATAACATCTTTGAGGTAAGAAGCTTCCATGGATTAGAATTTTTTTATCAGAAGTTCATCAGAAATTTTAGCGGGATTAGTGCTCAAATGATTGATACAGTGAAGAAAATACACAAGTATTTCAAATGGACAGAGGAGGCTGAGAAGAGATTCAACATATTGAAGGAGAATATAATTGAACAACCGATTTTGGTTTTACTAGATTTCGAAAAGACATTTCAGGTAAGATGTGACACGAGTGGAGTTGCAATTGGAGCAGTCTTGAGTCAAGAGAACAAACTTGTTGCATATTTCAATGAGAGGTTGAACGAAGCTAAAAGGAATAAATCCACATATGAAAAAGAGTTCTATGACATAATCCAAGCCTTGAAGAAATGGAGGAATTATCTTGTGCCCAAGGAAATTGTTTTGTATAGCAAAAATCACTATTTTCAATTCATAACCAGACAAGAGAAGTTAAACCAGAGACATGCCAAATGGGTAGAGTTTATGAAAAATTTCATTTTTTTCATTAAACATATTTCTGGAAATGCTAACAGGGTTTTTCTTGCATTGAGCATGAGGATTTTAATTCTATAGGAATTTCAATTCAAGACATTGGGGTTTGATCACCTTAAGGAAATGTATCATAGTGATCCAGATTCTGGAGAAGCATATGAAGCATGTGTGATCCCTGTACTCAGAGACATAAGCCAATGGGACAAATATTTGATTCAGGATGGGTTGTTGTTCAAAGGATGCCAATTGTACATACCAAGATGCTCGATGAGGGAGAATTTGTTGAAGGAAAAGCATAGTGGAGGTCTATCCAGACACTTCGACCATGACAAAACATTTTCCCAATTAGCTAGTTCATATTATTGGCCAAGTATGAGAGAAGATGTGAATAAATTTGTGAAAAATTGTAAAATGTTGCAGTATGCCAAGGGGAAGAAGAAGAACAATGGGTTGTATCAAGGATTTTCTATTCCAGAGAGGCCTTGGGATGAAATAAGAATGTATTTTGTGTTGGGATTGCCAAGAACAGAGAGAGGAAGTGATTCCATATTTGTAGTGGTGAAATTGTTTTCGAAGATGGCACACTTTATTCCAGGTCAGAAGACGAATGATGCAACTCATGTTGCAAATTTGTTTTTCAAAGAGGTTGTAAGACTCCATGGATTTCCTAGGATCATAGTTTCAGACATGGATACCAAATTTGTTGGTTATTTCTGGAGGACGTTGTGGAAGAAGTTGGGGACATAATTATATTTTAGTTCTGCATATTATCCATAGAAAGATGGCGATAACGAGGTGGTGAATAGAAGCCTATGATATTTGTTGAGGAGTTTGGTGACTGAACACCATAGTCAGTGGGATCAGATTCTAGCCCAAGCCGAGTTTTCATATAATGACTCAGTGAACAGAAGCACTAGGAAGAGTCCATTTAAAATCGTTTATGGGATGATTCCAAGATGAGTTTTGGAATTGAGAGATCTGAAGCAAAGATAATTCAGGAGCGTAGGAGAAGAAGATTTCACTGCAGAAATGAAGCAACTTCACAATCAAAACAAGGAGTAGCCAAAGAAGAGAAGAAGTGAATACAAGTGTAGAGTTGATCACACAGGAGAAAGTTTGAATTTGAATTTCGAGATCAAGTTCTAGCACATCCGAGGAAAGAAATATTCCCGAGAGGGACATACAATAAACTCAAGTTGAAAAATATAGGTCCATGTAAAATCTTGAGGAGGTTTGGCGAGAATTATTATGAGTTAGAGGTACCAGAAGAGGTGGGTATATTGCCCATATTCAACATTCTAGACCTGTATCCTTATAGGGAATATGCAATAAAAAAATATGAAGATCAAGAGAGGATCCAATGGGAGAAACAAATTCCTATAGTAGAGAAGCTACAGATAGAAAAGATCATCGATCAAAGGGTTGGTAAGAATACCAAAAGGAAGACATATTTTGAGTACTTGGTGAAGTGGAAAGGACGACCAGTGGAAGATGCCAGTTGGTTCAGTGAAGCAGAGATCTAGAAGCATGGAATATCGGTGCAGGATCTCATGGAAATGAGTCCATTAATTTTTCAGCCAAGGCAGTATGATGTAGGAGCATCGCCACCAAAGCAAGGTCTGAGCATGGAAGACAGTTGGGCGCACTAGCACACATTTTGAAACATTTTTGAATTTCAAAAGATCAATATATTAATGTAATATCTGAAATCACTTTTGAGTTTAGATGCCTTTAATGTTTGGAGGTTGAACCATTATGTAATATTGATGGAAAATGTATTTTTCTTTAATGTGGAGGATTGCAGTACATATTTGGAGCTTGCACTCTTATCTATCTGACAAAATATTTATTGTAATAGGTATTAAGTAGTTGATAGCATTCAATTTTGATTATATAGCGTATAAGTAGTTGGAGGGAATGCTCGAAGAGAATCTTTTTGTATAAAGCCTTGTATTATTTCCCAGTAAGGGTGGTTGTCAATAGTTGTTGATGATGATCATTGTTGTTGTGGATAGAGGAGAACCGAGAAGCAATTGAATCTACCTTGTATAGATTAAGGAATGGTGAAGAACAATGTATGTAGTTTCAGTTGGATGGATATAATAGATATATATTGTCCCAAATGTGTGTTGGTTATGTCTCTATCTGAATGCATGGTAGAGTTTCTGTTATTTTTCAATTTTCTATTATTTTTGTTCTCGATTCCATGAATGCATTTAATTTGTTGAATGTATGAGTCTTTGTGAGGGGTAGACAAGTTTCAATTGTTTCTCTTCAGTCGAGCAAGTGCAAGGTGTGCATCGACATCCGCAAGGGGTGCGTGAACGAGTCTACTTCGACTCGAAAGCTCATAAGAGATTATGGAACCTCACATTTGCAAGGAGTGCATTGACGTCCACAAGGAGTGCATGACCGATTTTTCATACTCAAAATATAAGGAATGATAGCGTGATTTCAGTCATGAGAGATATAAAGTGGTTGGAGGACAATCACAAGGAGCAGGAAGCCATCCATAAGGAGAAGCTAAGTTGTGGGTAAAATTTTGTTGCAAGGTGTGCACGGACCAACAATTCGACAAAGTGTCGAAGATATTCTCAGGAGTCGAGGGAGTAAAGATTAGGAGGTTAATAGTGGAAGCACTTAGATATTTCAGAGTGGATAAGTTTGGAACTTGATGGAAGTAAGGTCGTGAAGTTCGAAGTCATGATTTGATCCTATCTGTTGATCATGGAGGAGTACGTGGCGAAGGATGAGGGAGTTTGAGAAGTGGAGGTTTGGAGGTTAGAGACAAAAGCCTTAGAGTTTCTCAAAGTCCTGAAACCTAAACCCTTGAGGGACCAGTGAATCTCAGGAGATGCATGGCAGGAGTTTGAAACCTCAGAGGAAAGTGTTTCGGGAGAATCTTAGGGAAGGATTTGGGATATCCCTGAAGTTTGAACTGCGAAGAGATAGACTCATGTTCATAGTCGTGGTCACTTGCAGGGAGACCTATCTGTGTGGGTAGAGTTATTTTGGGTACCTGTTGGAACCCAAGGAGTCACTCTAATTTGGTGTTTTCAAACTATTCAAGATCAGGAGGTCACGTAGCCCTTTGGAACGAAGGGGGTTTGTGCCACTTCTGGAGTTTTATATTTCCATTAAACGAACACTTCCTTGATGGTGCATTGGCGGAGATGATGCTCGTGCTAGTCCAAGACTGCTTGTGGTTGCAACTAAATGGAACCTTCTTCATCAAACTCAAGGATACTGGTTTTATTTTGAAACTTAGTTCCAATCACTGTTTTTAAGCATGAGACATGAAAAATCATATGTAGCTTAGAATTAATTTGCAAATCAAACTGGTAGACCATGGGCCCCACTCACTTTAGAATTGTATAAGGATCCTAAAATTTGGGACCAAGTTTTTGAAATTTTTCAAGTTTGAGTAAAGTCTACTTATAAGGTTGCAGACAAAGGAACATGTAGTACCCTTTAACAAATTGATGTTTGGAGTGACCTTGATCTACTTGTTCCTTCATGCAAGTCTGAGCCATGACCAAATTTTCTTTGAGGGTATGGGGAATGGCCTCTTAATCTGTAAGATTTTTTTCAACCTTCTGAATATTCGATACACATTGCATGTATGAGAGAACTGAATGTGGTTTTTTTTTGTAGACTACTTCAAAAGGAGTCATGCGAGTAGTTTTATGGTAATATGTTTTGTACCACCATTCAACTAGGGCTAACCACTGAGCTCACTAGTTTTGTCTGTCAAATGAAAAACACAACAAATACCCTTCCAAACACTTGTTGACAGCTTCAATTTGGCAATAATTCTAGGGATGATAGGAATTGATGAAATGTAATTGGGTGCCCTAGAGCTTGAACAATTCTTCACAAAAATTGCTAGTGAAAGTTCTACCTCGGTCAAAGACAACATAATGAGGCATGTCATGAAGTTTGAAGATATTATCCCTAAAAATTTGAGGCATTGTGGATGTTGTGAACAGGTGTTGAAGAAAACATAAATTATCATATTTGGAAAGACTATAAACTACCATGATGATGACTAATGTATTTCCTGATTTTGGTAAACCAACAATGAAATCCATAGAAATATCCCTACAAATAGAAGGGGAAATCAGAAGTGGTTGGAGTGTTCCTGTATCTTTGACTGTTTCCCCTTTGTTTCATTGAAAAACATCACATTTAACCACAAACATGTGAATATCCTACTTCATACCATCCCAAAAAAAAGAACATTTGACTCGTTCATAGGTTTTGGTAAACCTTGAATTCCCAATTGTGGGTGAAGCGTGAAGCTTAGAAAGAACCATGGATTTAAGTTGTGAATTTTTGCTTAAATACAAATGACCTTTGTAGCTAAGCTATTCATTATTCCCATAGTACCCTAGAGAAACTAGAGAATGGTGCTACAATTGTTGGATCAAGAGAGAACATTTGGGGTCTTGTAGTCATTCCTGGTGAACAACTTGGGGCCAATCTGGTACAATGAAGTAGAGGGAAAAGAGGGAACCTTCTTCTTCATACTTCTTAGAAAGAGAATCAACCACCACATTTTTTTTTTCCTTGTTTTAAATGATCTCATAATCATATCCAAACATCTTGGTCACCAACTTTTGTTTCTCCTGGGATGAAATTTGCTATTCCAGAAAATACTTGGGGCTCTGATGATCAATTTTAATTTTGAAGCGTTTTCCCAATAGATAAGGAAGCCAAAAATGCATGACAAACAAAGGAATGAATATTTCATTTTCATAGATTTATTGACCTGAATATCTCTCTGAAACTTGTTTTCTAGTAAAGGCCAAAGCCCTGCCATCTTGCATGAGGACTACTCCAATTCTTTTTCCCGAAGCATCACATTCTAGGAAAAAAGTCTTTGTCAAGTAGGGAAGTGCTAGTACATGATTTTTTCCCATAATTTTTTTCAAGGCATGGATGGATTGATTGGTTTCTGGAGTCGAAGTGTAATGTCCCTAATTTGGACCCTTCATAATTGTACATATAGGTTGGTCAGCCTTTGGTACCAATTGAAAGAGTAATGTATGTATGTAGGCTAGTGAGCCATTGGTACTAAATTTTGGTACCACATGCACCTGAGAAGTGTGCAAAAAATTGTTATCAAAGAGAAGGTGCACACATGTTAGAGTATTACACACACCTGCGTAAGTGTGTAGATTTCACATGGTTTCAAAAACTTGCGTAAGTCTACGGTAATGACCTAAGAGTGCACACAGAGATGAGTTATGTGTGTGTGTGTGTGTGTGTGTGTGTGTGTGTGTACGTATGTATGTATGTATTAAGGGAAAATAGGTTGTGTGAGTATGATATTTGTGAGCCTAGACAAAGATAGGACAATACGCCTATCGATGTAATTATACTCAGTTATTAATATAATATTGCATTTTTGCATGCAGACAGACTCAAACCAAATGAGATGGGGGGAAATTCCATGAGAAAAGGGAAAAGGGGGTTGGGACTTAAGTCTTGGGGAATATTTTATAATATTTCTGGAAAATCATAATGTGGGATAATTATTTTATCCTAAGTTCCTAGGGTAGGGAACATGTTACCAAGTGGCTTAAGCTACTTTTGAAGGTGACAAGTGTCAAGTTGAAGTCATGCAATATATACTACTAGTGTTACACATTATTTTGGTCACATAGATGATGATTCTATAAGCATGTGTTTAGACTCTCAAAAGGATTTTTTTCATGAGAAAACTAACTAGTTTCTTCCCCTAGAAGACTTGTTTTTAGAAGGACACCACAGGCTAGAAGTAGCATACAGTGCAGAAATCCCTGATTTTCGCAGGCTGCTCTATACCTAGCTCATGAGGTTTTTGTAGGATGCTATATAGGTTGGGTGCTCCAGCGTTTGAAAGATAAAGAAAGGAATAACTTCACGAGGGTTATAGAAGGGGAATCTTCTAGAATGTGAGGTGGCGTCCATATGGTTGAGATCCTATTGGCTTCTATGATTTGGTGGGATCATCTTCATCCCTTTAACCACTTCTCCTTCTCCTATATAATGATGGGTTTCTCATGGAAAAGGTTAAGCAATATCAAGCAAGGAATTGCTAAAAGAATAAGCTGAAGACTATGTGAAGAATCCTGTTGCAAATGATACTTGAAGTCTCCATTTGTCCATCAATATTTTTTGGATCATCTTCATAAAAATTCAGAGCAAGCCTATGTGTGTGTTGGAACAAAGGACCACTGAAAGGGAACTTGTGAAATTAAGGTAGTTTGGTTGTATCTTCCACTTTTACTTAATATAATACAGTGGCATGTTTCTTTCCCATAAAATCATTAACATTTTATTACATGACTCCTTGATCACATGTTTAGGTTTTCATTGAATCTACTATTTTTTTCTTCACATTGGTTGGTTTGTGTCATTGCATATTTTATCTCACAAGAGCATTGGAGCGAAGAAGAGACAACAAATATATAAGGAAGTGATATCCAAAGGTATGTCATTCATTCCTTCTTTGGTAGTAAATTCAATGATTGTAACTCAGGGAAAGCGTCATGTCCTTTCTTGTTTTGTTCTAAATCCAGGTGGATCTACTGAGATTAGTTTATGTCTAAATTCATCGATCTATCCAATAACAAAATTGGAGACTCCATTGGGGACTATGAGGTGGTCGAGAAGAACCTAGAGGGACTGACAACAGATAGCCCAAACATCTCCATCGATGAAATTCCAAGACGGTATCAACGTCATACTGTAGGCGTATCTGGTTCACTTAGTCAACTACTTCATAGGGTAGCATGAGCAGTAGTATGCTATCATGAACAATATCCTTGATGCTATTTTGTACATGAAGCCATGTGCTTCTCATTTTGATATTTTGGGTCTTTGGACAAAAACACTTTTTTGTAAAACACTTTTATCGTTATATATATACATGAGGATTCTATCATCTTACTTGTTTTAATGTGAATTGTGGTTGGATCTACATGTGTCTCAAATGTCTGTCTAACACATAATTAGATAATGCATTTGTTAATATATTTAGGCATCTAGGAATATGTTGATATTTAATGTAATCGAAGTAATGTTCCAAGAGGCGAATTCGTAGATATACCCGTAACAAAGTAGGACTTCAAATAGAATAGACATTGCTCAATTGTAGTAGCACTAACTACGAATCAAGCCATACAACCAAGTGACGGACCCCAAGTGAAATAGCGTCAGTCAACAATTCGATGAATGCACTATATTTCGTGATATTGTTAGTTGCACGACCAAGGAAAACACTGTGTAGACTGATTAACTCATTTGGAGGTGCATAGATTTCCCAAACAATGGATGATAAGTTATGAATACTATGACTAACTCCATAGATTTCCCAAACAATGCAAGGTAAGCAATTGGGGGTCGAAACCAGATAACAGAAAGGCACACAACAGTAGAACACAAGAGTATGATACACTAAAAATACAAGCACTCATGCAAAGACAATATAAGCATAGTACTTCTTTAAGTAAAGCCCATTTTTGGGTTCACTCAAAGGAATGCCATCATAATCCACTAACTCATAGGATCCCTTCTCTAACACTTGTTTGATGATATAATGGCCTCGCCACATAGCCTCAAATTTTTTGGCCCGTAGTAAATCATGATCATGTTCATAGAGGAGAACGGGATCACCTTCGGAGAAAACACACGACTTGACATGCTTGTTGTATTGGGATTTTACGCGTTTCTTCTGGGTTTCAATAATCAGGGCAACATCACATTGGGTTTTGTCTAATTTCATTAGATACAATAGATGTTCTTCCTCGACAGAGGTGTTTGGGAAAAGTTCAATGACTGGCTTCAAAGATGGGATCTCACATCCAATCGACATAACAAATTCGATACCATACTGTTAATTTTTCAAAACCCCAACCCAGTTTCAGTCTCGCTGATTTTTCAGCCAAATTTAAATGCCAAACTCAGTTTCAGCACAGTTTCAGCATATGTTATAGCCCTGTGTTTCAGCATATACTCACAGCGGTGTTTCAACATATGACTCAGCACTGTGTTTTAGCATATGTTACAGCACTATGTTTCAACATATGTTACAGCACTATGTTTCAGCATATACTCACAACAGTGTTTCAGCATATGACTCAGCAATGTGTTTCAACATATGTTATAACACTATGTTTCAGCATATGTTACAACACTGTGTTTCATCATATGTTACAGCACTGTGTTTCAGCATATACTCACAGTGGTGTTTCAGCATATGACTCAACACTGTGTTTCAGCATATGTTACAGCACTGTGTTTCATCATATACTCACAGTGGTGTTTCAGCATATGACTCAGCACTGTGTTTCAACATATGTTACAGCACTGTGTTTCATCATATGTTACAACACTGTGTTTCAGCATATACTCACAGCGATGTTTCAGCATATGACCTCAACACAGTGTTTCAGCATATAAAAGCTTAACAGAAAATAAACTTCAGAACTGAAACATGAGGATTCTGAACATCATTTTCAACGCAGAAATAAAATATCAGCAATATGCAAAACTCAGAAAATATAGACACAAATATATTCGGTCTAACTTCGACCCTGGAAAAACCCACAAGGGGAAAACCAGTGAGAGAGGGCTTTGTATTATTTATGAGCTTCTGAGAAATTCTTTTACAGCATATTGATCTTCAGATATTTACACAAACTTATCTGGACATTCCTATAGCTTTGCTCCTCGATTTCTGAACTAGAAATCCGTACAACTGTACGACAATTAATGTTGTACGGACTGTCTCGAAATTTGTGCCAAAACTCTGCTAAGACTCAATTTCTGTGCCAATAATTCTATTCAACAGCCTTGGAATGCATGCCAATACTCCCAGAAATTGCAGCTGTTGTCTCTTTTCTTCATCTCAATCTCTCTCTTTCTTTCTCTTGTTCTCTCAACAAGAATGCTTGAACTCCTCTTGTTCTCTCAACAAGAATTCTTCAACTTTCTCTTGCTCTTGGAATCTCACCAAGAGCCTCTTGGCATCTCACCAAGAGTCTCTTTCTCTCTCAACAAGACTGTTGTTGCTTACACAAGAATGGGTGCGCCCTCTTGCCTTAGTCGACCTCATCAGGGAAGGTGAGGGGTTTTCTAATCTAACGGTTGATATTAGATCAGATGGGTGGCTGAGATTTGGTGTCTCTTCACTCACCCTCACTTTAATAATAAAGTCACCTTTAATTTGCATCTCTCAAATTAAATGACTAGGACCCACATTCGTCAATTTCTCCCCCTTGAGGCGCCTAGGGAAGAGAAAAACTTGCCTTGGTACTTTATTTTAATTAAAAATTTAACACTCCCTCATACCGAGGAAAGTGTTACTCACCACTCCAAGCTTGTCCCTAAAAAATACAAACTTTCCCATGTTCAATTCCTTGGTGAGTATGTCTGCAACCTGCTCCTCAGTAGATATGTACTGTAGCTCCACAGCTCCTCTCTGAACATAATCTCGGATGAAGTGATACTGAATCTCGATATGCTTAGACTGGTCATGAAAAACTGGATTCTCCAAGAGTTTAATGCAACTCTGATTATCACAGTAAATCACGGTAGGCCTCAACTACACAATGAACAATCCAACCAACATCTTGCAAAGCCAAAGGGCCTCACAAATAGCCTGACTAGCTGCCATATACTCAGCCTCTGCCGAACTCAAAGCCACTGACTTCTTCTTCCGACTGAATCAAGACACAACTGTTGATCCCAATCCAAAGCAACACCCTGAAGTGCTTTTCCTGTCACTGACACATCCTTCCCAATCTGAGTCTGTATAGCCAACCAGACGAACTCCATCTCCTCTATGATAGTCCAGACCATAATCTACCGCACCAAAAAGGTACCTGAGCACATGTTTTGCTGCCACCCAGTGCACTCTCCTCGGATCCACCATGAACTGACTGAGAGTGTTGACAACAAAACAAATATCTAGCCTGGTATTGACCAAATACATCAATAACCCGATCAACTGACAATACAAAGTGGAATCCACCAACTGTGACTCAGAAGCATGAAGCTTCTTCCAGTTGGTAATCATGGGAGTGGTCATGGGATTGCTATACCTCATCTGAAATCGTCTCAGAATATCACACACATACTTCCCCTGTCCCAGGAAGATGTGTCCAGGCTCCTGCCAAACCTCCAATCCCAAAAAGTAATGCATCAGTCCAGTGTCTGTCATCTCGAACTCTAAAGCAAGGCTCTCCTTGCAGCTGCTGATGAGTCTCTTTGCCCCTGTAATAAAAAGGTCATCCACATATAGCAGAAGAATGAGAGGATCCTCTCCAACCACAATGAAGTATAGGTTGGGATTCGCCTCACT
>SNQJ01S0061651.1:0-22972 GCA_010110895.2 Picea sitchensis | reverse complement strand
GGTGGATAAGATTTGGTGTCTCTTCACTCACCCTCACTTTAATCATAAAGTCACCTTTTAATTTGCATCTCACAAATTAAATGACTAGGACCCACATTCGGAAATTTCTCCCCCCTTAGGCACCTAGGGAAGAGAAACACTTGCCTTGGTACTTTATTATATATAAACGTTTAACACATACACTAATTGAAAAGGCGTAAATCCCGTGGTAGACTTTATCGATGTCCGATAGGCCCATAATGTTGAAAACAACATTGTGAACTGATAAAAATGAAATTTAATCCATTGAAAAGAAATAGGACAATGAGATTACCATTTTGGCGGAATCCATTCGCTAAATGGACACCCGTGCCTCCCACAATTGACAACCAAAGTCTAAGGTAAAAATAGGGTTTCTAGGCAAGTTTTGGGAAAAATGCAAATGAAATAGTAAAAATAGATTTTATCCATATTTATTTCATTTTTTGCCTTTTCTATTAAAATTTCATATTATGTAAATGCATTTTATCAAAACCTAAATATCTAATGGTCTCATGAGTAATTTTTTTTCTCGCAGATGGAGGAACTAGGATCCTAAACAATGAAGTATGGATATTTTTTTGTGATTTGTTTTTCTGTTCATCACATATACATATACTTTTTAGGGTTTTTCAAAAAAAACTCGAGCCTAGTCTTTGTTCATTCTCATTCTTGAAAATATGTGAGAATGCAACCAATTATACCTTTGTCGTATTTTCGTACTCGTCGTGGTAACACGAAAAAATGAAAAATCATGGAGTATCCTTTAATCTCTTTTCATGCTGCATAAAAATGAAAACATTGTCGAGCGACGTTGTTCTTTTCATGCTCACAAAAGTATTTGAAGAAAACATTTGATGGGTGATAGTTTATCACTTTTTTGGTCTCATTGAACTATTTGATGAAAAAGGAACTAAGAGATTTCTCTTTAAGTGTTTTTCGGACTCTGTAAACATGAAAACCCTCGAGTTTTCTATCTTTGGACTCTTTAAATAAGCATCGAAATACCCATACGGGACCAAACCACTCCTTCGTAGGGTTCGTTAAACATAATCTGAGGGACTCGTCTGAAGGATGAGCTTATATAAACAAGCATATGTTATCCTCCTCAAGCTTGCGTAAAAATAAAGAGGGACTCGCCAGAAATGGTGGGGGACAATTTGGGAAAGAAATATGTCTTTGTATTTGTGTTAGTGGCAGTAATAGTCTCTCTTGAACATGACACCCCCTTCATCATTGAATCCGGGTTGGGAAATCCATGTGTCTCTCATATGACTTTTTGCAAGTTCATATCTTGGGTCATCCTTGAGTCAATACTGCCAATACAATTGTCGTGGCATTCATGTGTTCAAGAGAAGTCGAAATAAGCCCTCTATTGAGTCGGCCATCTGCATTTGTCAATTCTTACCATGTCAACCTTCTCTGTGTCAGTTTCAAATCATTTTCATACTTTGATCTACCCTAAATCTATTACTTATTTCATGTCACTAATGGGGGATACATCAAGGCCCTCATGTGACGAATCTTTTCCTATCAACTTCAACTTATCATCTGGGAACAAGACTTAGAAATAATTTAGTACCTTAGAGACTGCATGCCTCAATGGAAAGTTTCTTCACTTTTGACAGTGGATTCACATCATTGGTCCCTAATAAATAGATTCCATCGAGTGTTTGACTTCATCTCATTTATTCACATTCGCTAGATTGTACTAAGGTACCTTGGGAGTCATTGACATCAATGGTGAATTCCCTCGCACTTGTTAATGGTTTTTAACAATGACCGGTAATCAAGTGGTTTCTACCATGTTCAACTTCAGCACCTGTAATCGCATGGCTAGATTCGTACTTATGGATGACATGATTGAAGACCTTGGATCTTATCATTTTGGTCTAGGTTGCAATCAAATATTTATGATTTGCATTGGCACATAGATCCACTTTGTATGTCTCGTGGCTATGTCTGAATTTGTGCTTTCTAGTACATAGATCCACAGTTTATTCTTGGTGGCTATGTAGCATTTTGATGACATTGCTCCACAATGTATGATTGGTGGCCAGGACTGAAATTTATGATTTGAATCACTTGTAGTCCGAGCATGGGAATTCATACCTCAGAAATGGCATAATATTGTGCAGATGCTTGATTGTTTGTAGGTTCTTGATTGGTGTGTTCCTTGTTCATGACATACACACACATTTTTACAAAGTATTTTGGCTTTCACAAGTTCCAGCCTCGTACTTTGGGGGGAATTATGTTAGACATTATTTTGGTCACCTTGATGATGATTCTACAAGCATGTGTTAAGGCTCTCAAAAGGATATTTTACATGAGAAAAGTAACTAGTTTCTTCCCCTACAGGGGTTGTTTTTAGAAGGATGTTGTAGGCTAGTAGTAGCATACAGTGCGTAAATCCTTGATTTCCGCAGGCTGCTATATACCTGGCTTGTAGGGTTTCTGCAGGCTTCTATATAGGCTGGGTACGACGACGTTTGAAATATAAATAAAGGAAGAAGTTCACGAATTTTAGAGAAGGGGAATATTCTAGAATGTGAGGTGTCATCTCTATGGTTGATATCCTACTGCCTTCTCTAATTTGGTGGGATCATCCTCATCCCTTTAACCACTTTTCCTTCTCCTACATAATGATGGGTTTCTCATGGAAAAGGTTAAGAAATATCAAGCAAGGAATTGTTGAAAGAATAGGCTGAAGACTGTGTGAAGAATCCTGTTGCAATTGATACTTGAGGTCTCCATTTGTCCATTAAGATTTTGTGGATCATCTTCATACAAATTCAGAGCAAGCGTACATGTGTGTTGGAACAAAGGAATACTGAAAGGGAACTTGTAGCAGCAAGGCAATTTGGTTGTATTTTCCACTTTTACTTAATATAATATAGTGGCATGTTTCTTTCCCATAAAATCATTATCATTTTATTACATGGATCCTTGATCACATGTTTAGGTTTTCATTGAATCTACTTTTGTTTCTTTCACTTTGGTAGGTTTGTGTCATTGCAAATTTGATATCACAAGAGTACCAGAGTGAAGTAGGGACAACAAAGATATAAGGAAGGGATATCCAAAGGTATGTCATTCATTCCTTTTTTGGTAGTAAATTCAATGATTGTAACTTAGGGAAAGTGTCATGTCATGTCTTGTTTTGTTCTAGATCCATGTGGATCTAGGGAGATTAGTTTATGTCCTCATTCACCGATTTATCCAATAAAAACTAGCGTTAGTTATTTTTGGGATTTTTTATGATTACTCAGAGATTATTCATGTTGTTGTCTCTTGTGAGAAGAAAGGGGTTAGATTGTATGTAAAATACAATTATTACCTAATCTACACAGAGAAGTTTATAAGGAGTTGTGGGGATGTACTAAAATTTTATTATCGAAGAGAGGGGTTGGCAGGCTCGTGAGAAGTCTCTCTCGCTGAGACAGTTTTTTTTGAGAAGTAGGATGTCAAACCCATGAGCCTACCCTCTAGGAGAGAGTATTGATGAGAATTGTTCCTTGGTGCATTTTGCACTAGTCGCAAGGCTCAGAGACTTATTGTCTTGCCTGTTGTAGGTAACCCAAGGGAAGTAGGGAAGTCGAGGGATTGTTGAGAGGAGAAGGGGAACACTTATTTGGGTGTAACAGGTGTGTGGGGAATGAAGTATTGTGGGCTAGTTGCACCAACGAGGACTTATTACTAATAAATTTTCTAGAGAATTAGACCTTACCTTTTCGATTCAAACCCTTCTTCCCTGGTGGAGTCAAGCCCCAACTCGGGGCTGACCTGCTGCTGAAAGATTATGAGAAACAAAGTCTAAGGATGGGAGGAACATTTGAGTTATGCGCATTGTTGGTGACTTCCATAAAACATAAGTGTTATTATGTGTTTGTCTTCTTTAATATATGCTTGTTTATCAATTCTTGATATGGATTAATTCTTGTATGTTGTTTTATATAAGGAATTGTAGTTATTTTGTTTAATATTGCTTGCATATGTAATTATGATTGTTATGGTTTGTATCATAGACGTGCATAAGTACAAAAATAATTGTTATATTGTTAAATTATCATTTTATATTGTTCATGAGACTCTGAGGATAGGATTGAATGGTCGGGTGCACATGAAAGAAGCCTGTGTGCATACGAGGTTGGAACTCATGTGTGCATTGAGGGAAATATTCTCCATACATAGGGAAATCAACATCGGTGTGTGACACCAGGGTGGTTGTGTTGTCTGATCAATTTGATAGTGTGCATAGTTAATGCGTTACTTCCATTGCTTAAATTTGTGTTGAAAGGAGAACTATAGTGTGGAGTGACTCAACTTGAGGTTGAGCACATTACTTCAAGTGATATTGTCCAGCCTAGTGTTCAGTTTAGAATCTGCATAGTGGGATTTTATAGTATAACTGTTGAGTTGTAGCTGTGAATGTTACAAAATGGTTGATTCAGAGCATCAGTGAGTTAATATTTAGTGACATGGCCCAGCCTTGGGTGGTTGGGGACATTGTATATTAGTATCAGAGTAATGTTAGAGTGTTTTATCGAGTAGCATGTCCCATACTAGGTAGTTGGGGATGCCAAATTTTGGTATCAAAGATATTGGTTCGACATTGGACTTGTAAGATCCATAGGTTGACAAGAAGCATCACAACTCCAATTTCAATATTGAGCCTACATGAGTTGAGTTATACTTAAGGAAAAAATTCAGACTTGTAAGTGGTTGAATTTCGAATTTTAGCATGGCCATGGTGTGAATTAAGTAAGAATGCACAGATGTGAAAGCTAAGTTCATGATATTATGGATTATGACACTATAACTGTGCAACAAATAATGGTACATTGGTGTGCGCACTAATGGCATGGTCTAAGAAAAACAAATTTTTAGTGCATTTGCATTATTGATACATAGTGTACAAGTTAAAAGTTGACATTTTGTATTGGTGTGTTTTGAATAACAGTGCACACATGAGCTTCATAAGAAGGATTTTGAAAAGATGGTGCAGATGTTTCATGAATTTTTTTCATGAATTCGCCTAACAAATGTTGTTGTCTATGAATTTTGCAAAATTATCATCTATTGGAGAAGGACAAAATCAATGCAGAAGATCAAAAGCATGGAAGATGTGCAGAGGAATTATAGTCTTGATGATGAATTCAAATATATGTATATTGGTTTGGGTGTTGATGGTACATAATCCAAGGAGGAGTGCATGGAATTTGTAGAAACCATAAAGGGATTGCAAAAATATGTCCAGAGCTATAAGGATGATAATGAAAGGATTCTGACATCCAAGGAGCATCAAGATGAATTCAATGTCAAATTGATGCAGATCCTAGACAAAATAGAAAGTAAAATGGATAATGAGACATAGTCAAGTAGGTCAGTAAGTCATATGTCTTATGATGAGAAAAGAGGAGAAAAAATAAGTGTTGATAGGCATTGACCTTACTCACCAAAGTATTATTTTAGGAAATCACACAATAGTTTGAGTCCATCTCCTTTTAGAAAGAATAAGAGAAGGATTGGGGTGGATGAGCTACAGGGAGAAATGAACCAGATCAAGCCTCCTACCCTTGATGGTGAGGACAATAAGGATGAATATGTCGAGACCTGGTTTCTAGGCATAAGGATGTACTTCCAGTTGCATAACTATTATGCATAAGAAGGGATAATTGCAATCTATCAATTAAAAGGAAAATCATCAATGTGGTGGGATAACTTTGTGCAAGTGAAACACATTGATGAGAAGAAATCTACTTGGAGGGAGTTCAAGAGGTATTTACAAACTAAATATTTAACCAAGTGGTACTATGACAAGAAACTGAATGAGTTCTTTGAACTCAATATTGGGAGTATGAGGATAGATGAGTATGAAAGGAGAATCTTAGAGCTGATGAAGTTCGCCACATTCATCATGGATGAGAAAGGTAAGATTCATAGGTATTTGAGTGGGTTTCCCACATTTATCTATGACAAGATACAATATGATGACCCCAAGACATTGGAGGAAACCTTAAGGCACGTTAAGCGTCTTTATGAGAAGCAAAGGGGAAAATGTCATGGCAACAACCTATGTAGTGTTGGTATTGTGGAAGAAATCGTATGCGCATATATTTTCTTCAAAGAGGTGACAAAGCAAGGAATGCACATAACATATAATAAGTTGTGACAAATGAGGACATGGGAATAAATATGCCAAGGATTTACGTAGTGTTGGATAACAAGTGGGTTGAGTTTTAGTATCACATGAATTAAATTGAGGGTAAGATTAATTACCCACCCATTTCTATTCTAATTTATTTAGGAGCTAGTCATAGTTATCTAGATCCTAAGATGGTGGAAATATTCAAATTGTCGAGAAGCAAGATTACAAAACCTTGGTTGGTGAAGTTAACTACTGGAGAGAAAAGGAAAATTAATGATATGGTCAAGGAATGTCCAATGGATATGAATGGATTGCACAAAAAGGAGGATTTGAATATTATACCTTTGGGTTCGCATGATTTCCTCATTTGTATGGATTGGTTGGACGATCATTATGTTGTTCGGGAATGTTAAAATAAGGAATTCACTTGCTTGTATGAGGAAGGGAACTTAATATCAGTTCAAGGAATTCCAAGAGTTGTAATTATTAGAGAAGTTTCAGCCTTGCAACTGAAGAAAAACTATATGGAAGGATGTAAAGTATTTGCAGTGGACATGGAATAAGAACCTAAGGATAAAATTTTGAGTGTCAAAGAATGCGTAGTACTAAAAGAGTATGAGGATGTATTTAAATAGATACCAGGTTTTCCTCCAAAAAGAGATATTGATTTTTCTATAAATTCGATGTTGGGAACAAAACTTATATCCAAGACTCCTTAAAGGATGAGTACACCATATTTCAACGAGCTGCAAATGCAACATGAAGAGGTTCAGAAGAAGGGTTATATACGCCTAAGTGTGTTTCCTTGGGTTGTGACAGTTTTGTTCGTGAAGAAGAAGTATGGTATGTTGAGACTTTGTATCAACTTCAAGTAGTCAAGAAAAGTAACAATAAAGAACAAGTATCATTTTCCAAGGATAAATGAGCTCTTTGATCAGTTGTGGGGCACACATATATTTTCTAATAAACATTATCTAGGAATTCTCACAGAGGTCCAATAAAATCCATATCGCTCATAGAGTTCTAGAAGGATTCATAAATTCTCAAAATTGTACCATCTCAAATTCTCTCAAAACTGACATCAATTTGTAGAGATCAGTGATATCTTTCCAATAGAGTAAAAATCACCTCAAACAAAGTTCATATGAAAAATTTATTGTTGGTCAAAGTTCATGTCAAACTAGGAAAAATTCAAAGGGTCAAAGGATACACGTGTCACCACTACAAGGGTGAAATGTAGCATGACCGTACATCTGCATGGTGCTAACATGGAAATAACATGGAGCACCACATGGAACACCATACATTCAACCTAGAAGGTGACTCAACATGTGTGTGATACAAAAAACTAATTACATATTGACACATGGTAGAGATAGACCAATGAGAGGCTACCAAATGGCATCCTCCCATTGGCCATTAATTGTTAATGTTTATCAAAAGTATAGGAGTCGATGGGGTTACAAACCGTGACCTCATATAACCCTATGCAAATAACCTTTGCAATGATTCCATCTTATTGGTTCTTAATCATATACGATATAATTAATACTTAAGTTTTGATCAAAGTTTATTTAGTGACAAAAAGGGTCGTGGGATAAAGCCCCCAACCCATGGTTTATTAGAACTCCATATAACCCATGCCTATATTCGCGTGTGGGAGGTTTCAAAGTTTGGTTAAATACTTATATTTCATATGGTTACAAAACAATTCTATATATTTTGTGGTCAACAGGGTTTGACCCTGCGACCCACTATATAACATTCCAACATTTTAACCAATTGTGCTAAGGGAACTTTTTTTTATGTAATTTCAGCAAATCACATTTAATGTCTATGTATAGTTTTGGGAAGAATTTCATCTCGAATCCCTATTTAATGGGAATGCAGGCTGAGGCAAGGACACACATGTGCAAAGTATGTGTATTTTCTCAAGGTTCATGCCAAAGGTATCAATACCTTAGGAGCATTCCAAGAGGTTCTTTGAAAAAAGTTTATGAAATTTATACTCATTCTCTTGAATTTTCAGAAGGATTTCAATTGTGCACTATGTTTCTGAGTTTTAGCAACATGTAATTAGGTCATTGTAAAACACAAGCATCTGAGCATTAATAAAGAGGTCTCAATTGGAAGAGGACCCAGAGACATAGCCGAAATTAGGTGAAGTTCATTAACAAACTTGTGTATGGGGTTTTGGTATTGTTGTTCTATTTCACTGAGTTAATTGTAAGTTGTTTATCATTAAAGTGAATTTGGATAGATAAGTAATTTCACATGTATTTTGAAATCAGTCAAATGATCATTATTAGTTTGAGGATCAAGTATATGTGTATATGTATTAAAGAATAATTAACATCTGAGGATTTTTCAGATAAAGTTTGTATCAAAGATCAGTTTTGACAAGTGGTTGCAATTGGATTCTTACAAGGTCCAAATCCAAGCGAGGAGAAGCGAAAACTGCAAGTTATAATACATATATTGGTTCGAGAAGATTTACTTGAAGAAGAGAGGTGTCTTAGCCAAGAAAATTAGTTCCTTATGAATCCAAGGATGATTTCTTCTAGTTTAATGAAATCCATGTTAGAATAAATGTATGAGGGTTGAAAGAAGGACAAGGAAGAATATACATTGCACAAATTTGAACCAGTTAAACGTGAAGGAGGAGGCGAAGGGGGTGGAATTTATAAAACATCTTCACCATCTTCATCATCCACAAGTGAACATTATTCACATAAGAATAAGTCCACTAAGAATACTTTTCATGCTCATAATTTTCCTTTATTAAAATTGGATGTTAAGTTCGATTTGTCAATTTATGATGGAGAATTCAATTCTAAAAAGATGGACAATTGGATCAAGAAGATAGAGGTATATTGCAGGGTGAAAAATATAATGGGAAACACTGCAAAGATACAATTGGCTACTCTTCATCTAGGCAATACAACCTTAACATGGTGGGAGAGTAAGACACAAGTTGATCTTGTTCAATAGGTTGCAATAATTTATTCTTTAGATGAATTTACAGTTGCAATTAGAAAAACAAATTGTCCATTGGCTTATGTGCAAACAATAATTATGCAATGGAAACATCTCAGAAAAGGAAACAGGAAAAATATCCAAGAATATACACAAGAATTTAAGAAGAATGCATTATGTTTAGGAATTCCAAAATATTCTCGGGAAACTCTTCTAAAGTGTATTTGTGGAATGCACTCATATATTCGACACACTATCCTGATGTTTAACCCTACTAACATTGATGAATTAAAAGTATAAGATACTCATATAGAGGCTAGTAAGGGGAAACATGTGATTGAAGATAAGAAGCCACACAAGCTCTAAAAGAAATCGAAAATAAAATGGAAGAGTAAGAAGTCAACTACTATAACAAAAGTTGAAGAAATACCTACATGTTCCCACTATAAGAGAAAGGGGCATGATGAAACACAGTTCTAGAAGGTACATACAGAATTACAACCAAATAATTTCCAAGATAAAAGGAAGTAGAATATTGTGGCATCATCTCGATAGGATATGGTATCACGTTAAAGAGATGAATCTAAGATCATGGAAATAAGAAGGAAAGGTATATCTACTACTAATTATTTAGTCCAATCTTTCAAATTGGAAAGTGTTATTGACGAAAATAAAATAAGTGATATTTTTCATGTCAGGGTTATACTCAAGCATACAAAGATAGATACTTTGTTTGACAATGGATATCAAGTTAACTTAATACCTGAAGATATTGTTAACACTATGGGTTTGAATATGACATCTCATAAAAAACCATATCCAATAGGTTATGTGTGTGTAGATGCTAACTTGCAGGTAACTAAGCAATGTAAGATTAGATTTTCAATTATAGCTAAATTCTTTGATGAGGTTGACTTAGATTTTGTGCCTCTTAAAATGTTCGACATTGTCTTGGGTGGTCCATATCTATTTGACATGAAATCCATATTCTACTGTGAAGAGAATAAATATCATATTTTCAAGGATGGTATTGAATTTATTATTAGATCTCATCGTATCAAAACTAATGTTTCTTTAGTGAGAACAAGGAAAATGAAGAGACTTGTGAGTGCAAGTAAATATTTTGTTTTCATGGTAGTGAAATAGAAATAATAAGAGATATTTTAGTCTTTATCAGGTTGTGATCCATATCATAAACAATATTTGTTTAAAATCATATGTATTAATGATTATTTATTTAAAGAACTTATAGGGTTGAGTCCTAACAGGTTGTTTGAACATGAAATCTATTTACAACAGGATTCTCCTCTTCCTAAAATTGGTATGTATAGATCATCAGTACTAGATAATGAAGAGATCAAGAAGAAATTTTAGGAATTTCTTGATAAAGGAATCATAACTCCAGTTTACTCTCTGTGTGAATATCCTATTGTGTTAGTTCTGAAGAAGGATGCCACATAGAGGATGTGTATTGATTTTAGAGCACTGAACAAGATAATGATAAATAATATATATCATCTCCCTAGGATTGATGATTTATTGGATCAGTTAAATAATTTTGTTTATTTCACTAAGTGGGACTTGAGAAGTGGTTACCATCAGATCAAAATTGCAAAAAATGACATATGGAAAAACTCTTTCAAGAGAAAGAAAGGCTTATTTGAATGGTTAGTTGTGCCATTTGGTTTATGTAATGCACTTGCAACATTTATGAGTGTAATGAATGACATGATAAGGCCTTACATAGATGATTTTGTTATCTTCTACTTAGATGATATATTGAGCTTTAGTCGAATATGGGAAGATAATATAATGCATGCCAAGACAATATTTGAACTCTTGAAGAAGGAAACGTTGTATGTAAATATCTCTAAATATGAATTTTACAAAATGTCTCTAGTATATTTGGGTTACATTATAGGAAATAGTTAACTAAATATGTATCCTACAAAAGTAGAAGTTATTATGAAATGGTCGAATCCAACAAATAACACAGAAGTCAGAATCTTCTTAGGAGAAGTACATCACTAGAGGAAATTCATTGCTAATTTATCTTTAATATCAACTCCTCTATATGCGTTAACATCTGTAAAATGTGTCTTTCAATGGGGAAGAAAGAAACATAAATAGTTTGAGATATTGAAGGAAAATATAAGCATTGCACTAGTTTTGGCTCTGTGATATCTACAAAAACCACTGAGATTCAAACCGATGCAAGTGGATATTCCATGGGAGCGGTCTCTTACAACGAGGTAAACCTATATAATATCATTCTGAGAGATTTAATCAAGATGTGATTAACTATCCAACATATGATAAGGAATTGTATGCATTGGTAGAAAGTGTAAAAAAATGGAAGCATTACTTAATGGGAAAAGAGATTGTAATTCATACATTACAATATTTCTAGTCACATACTAAGCTACAACATTCATGACATTTCAGGTGGATTGGTTTCTTACAATAGTTTCATTTGGTATTCAAGTATAATAAATGTATTCATAACAAGGTTGAAGATATGTTGTCAAGGCAAATGATCAATGGATATACAGTACTAAGGTATAATCCCTTAGCTCATGAAAGTTATGGTGAACAATTTTCAAGGGATACTGATTTTAAAAATGTGTATATGGCTTTGATTCATGGAAATCAGTAGTTATATTATCATATGCATGAAATTTTTTTATATCATCTTGGAAATCTTTGTGTACCGAGAGATGAAAGAGTAAATGTAATTAGAGAAGCTCATACATCTCTCATTTATGGTGATTTTGGGGTTGGTAAGACAATAACACATTTGCATATATATTGTTATTGGCTTCAAATGAATGAGACAGTTTCCAAGTATGTAAAAAGGTGTGTTATGTGTGCCATAAGTAAGCCTAGAAACATAAATTTAGGATTATATACAACACTTCTAGTACCTTCTCAACCATGGGAAAGTATCTCCATGGATTTTGTAGGGGGTTTTTCGATGTCCAGGACAAGTCATGATTATTTATATGTCATTGTGGATAGATTCATTAAGATGTGTATTTTAATTCCATGCAAGAAACATGTCATAGTTGAGAATAAAACATAAATGTTATTTGATAATGTATGGGTTCATTTTTAGTTTCCTATATCTATTATTTCATATCAAGGCTCTCTCTTTTTGGGAAAATTTTGGTCTCATTTATGGGAGTTGATGGACACTAAGTTAAATAAGAGCACAACATTTCATCCATAGATAAATGGATAGAAAAAGGTGGAAAACAAAATGGTACATATACTTTGAGGATACTATAGAAAGCATCCTAAATTATTGGATCAACAATTACCTTATGTACAACATACCTATAATCATGCTATGCATTATTCTACCTAGAAAAATCGTTTTGAAGTATGTTTGGGGTAATTTCCTAAATCCCATATGGATTTTTTTTGGATAAGAAAGTAAATAATATGGACATGATGATACAGATAAATCTAGAGGATCTAGTAGGTACATCAAGAATTACATGAACAATTAGAGAAAAGAAAAGAAAAATACAAGGCAAGGAATGATAAACATCACATTGATCATCAGTTTCAATTTGGTGATGAATTATGGTTACATATCAACAAGGACAAAATGAAGGGTGAAGGTAAAAAACTCAGGCTAATCTGATATGGTCCCTTCAATATCTTGGAAAATATTGGTACTAATGTCTTTCGTTTAGATCTACCATCCTACATGAAAATGTATTCAATGGTAAATGTTGAGAGTTTGAATCTTTAGCCTCCTATGATTGTGGTTGAAGATGAAAGTATTTAGGTTTCGACAGTTGATTATTTTGCCCCAAAATATTTAGACTCGATACTGGAAGATGTTGTTATTGAAAAAATAATCAAGAATTCATAGTGAGGTGATGTGGAATATCTTTGATTTGGTATTAAATGGGTGAAACCAAGTAAATCAAAGTGGATAGAGACCGAGAAGATGAGGGAGATTTACCCTCACTTAGTTGTTGAGTAATCAAAACTTTTTGTGGTCCAAAAGGATTCCAATGGGGAGGAATGATCTAGGAGGATTCATGAATGCTCATAGAGGTCCACGAAGACGCAAAATGCTCACAAAGGTTCAAAATGATTCATAAATTTTGAAAATTTGATCGTCTCAAATAATCTCGAAAATGATATATGTGTGAAGAACTGAGCAATAGCTTTCCAACGATGTAAAAATCACATCAAACAAAGTTTATATGAAAAAGTTATGGTTGGTCAACATTTAGGTTAACCTAGGAAAAAGTGAAAGGATCAAAGATGACACATGTCACAAGTGCAAGGATGACTCATGCAATGACCATAAATATGTAGGGTGCTAATGTGACAACACTATGGAGCACCATGTGGCACACTATACATTTGACCTAGCAGGCGACTCCACATTTGTGAAATAGAGTGGACCAATTCTAGTTTGACATGTGGCAGAGATAGACCAATGAGAGGATGCTACGTGGCATCATCCCATTGGCCATTAATGGTTAATGTTTATCAAAAGTATAGGAGTCGACAAGGGTTGAAAATGTGACCTCCTATAACCTTACGCCAACAACCTTTTTCATTATGCCATCATATTGATTCTTAACCTGATACAATATAATTAATACTTTGGTTTTGATCAAAGTTTATTCGATGGCAAAAGGGTCGAGGGATAAAGCCGAGAGCCCATGGTTTACTAGAAATCCATATAACCCATGCATATTATCACACGCTACAGCTTTCAAACTTTAGTTATATACCTATATTACATATGGTTACAACGAAATGTTATATATAGTGTGGTCAAAGAGGTTTGACCTTGCGACCCACTATATAATGTTCTAATGTTTTAACCAATTGTGCTAAGCGCGATTTTTGTGATATAATTTCAAAAAATCACATTTAATGTCTTCCTATAGTTTCAGGTGGTGGTTTAGCCCGATGCCCTATTTAATGGGTTCATGGACAAAGGCAAAGACACACATATTCAGAGTATGGGCATTATCTTGAGGTTCATCATAGAGGTATCAAGACGTTGGGATTACACCATAATGCATGCAGAGAGGTTTTTTGATGAAATTTTATCAAATTTATACTCATTGTTGTCAAAATTTTACAAGGAATTCAATGGTGAACTATGTTTCTAAGTTTGACCAACATGTAAAGAGGTCATTGTAAAGTAAAAGCATTTGAGCATTAACAAATATGCCTCGATTGAAAGCGGACCTAGAGACGTAGCCCAAATTGGGTGAAATCCATTAACAAACTTGTGTATGTTCTTTTGTTATTGTTGTTCTATTTCTCTCAGTTAATTTCAAGTCGTTTAACATTAAAGTGAATTTTGCTAGATAAGTAATTTCACATGTATTTTTCAATCTGTCAAACAATCATTATTATTTTGAAGATCAAGTATATGTGTGTGTGTATTAAAGAATAATTAGCATCTAATGATATTTTGTATCAAGTAGCATGGCCCAACCTGGGTGGATGGCGGTTTTACACCAAGTGAAAGCATTCTTTTTAAGGACAACGGTAAGAGGTGTTGCAATTTTTCCATAATTCTTAACAACATTGTGATGATTTCTCATTAAACCCATAAACCACTCAATATATTAAGAATTTTAGGGTGAGGAAAATCCTACATAGCTTCAATTTTCTAAGGATCCACCCATACACCATCCTAGCTAGAAATATGGACCAGATAATCCACTTCTAAGGATCCAAAGGCACATTTATATTGTTTGGAGGAAAATTTTGTGTTGAGAAAGTAGGTCGAGAACTTGATCTACATGATCAATATGGGAAGTCCAAGTTTCACTACAGATGATAATATCATCAAAGAAAACTAAAACAAAATGACAAATAAAAGTACAGAAGACATAATTCATGAGAATTTTGAAAGTGGAGGTAGCAGTGCATGAGATAAAGGGAATTACCAAGAACTCATAATGACCTTGATGAGTTATAAATGTAGTCTTGGGATTGTATTCCTCTTTCATATGTATCTGGTTGTAGCTAGAATGAAGATCAATTTTTGTGAAGTACTGAGCACCACTCAATTCATCCAAAAGGTCATCAATCATAGGAATGGACAATTTGTCTTTGATGGTGACCTTTTTGAGGGAATCAAAATCAGGACACATGCAACAAGTTTTGGATTGTTTTAGTACCATGGCCACAGGAGAATAATAGGGGTTGGTATTAATACGGATAACACCCGCTTCGAGCAATTATTGAACAATTTTAAATCAATTTAATACTTTTGGGGAAATGGATGATGATAAGGGTGAACATTGGATGGAAGAGTGCCTGGTATGAATGGAATGGAATGATCATGTATTACACAAGAAGGGGGAAGTCCCCAGGGAGTGGTAAAAATAGCTTGAAATTGGGAGATTATATATTGGAGGTTGGGATGCACAAATGGTGTCTCAATGGAATGAATGGTGTTAGGGTCCTAAACTTCACATAGGTAGAACAATATATTCGGATGTAATAAAGGTAAATATTAATAAGGCCTTTCAATAAAATAGAATAAGGCGGATGTAAGAAGACATAATAGAAGCTTCCGCTTCTAGAAGGATCTTCCTCTATATGCTTTTTTTTAGTATAAATAGGAGTCGAGGGTATCCGAAACCTAGCTTGGATATTATTGTAATAGAGATCTTCTCAAATGGAGGTTTCCCCCTTGAAGAGTCCCATGAACATTGCTTTCAGATTCAAAGTGTTATTTTTGTTATTATTCTCTTATCATTTCAGTGTTATTGTGGTGAATGTTCTGGTTATATTGTTGTTATTCTGCCATTTCTAGCATTTTATTTATGTTCTGCATACATTTTATATCTGGTATATTACAAGTGGTATTAGAGCACTTTCCTCGGTAGAAAGTGTGGGTTAAATTTTTATTTCATTGTAGAGACATATTTTGGCATCTTTAAGCAATAGAGATCTGTGGTTACGCACATAAACCTGTGGTTGAGGGATTCATACACGTAGGAAATACAAATGGTACCTAAGTGCACATCTGTTGGCCACCCTTGTAACCCCTGTTGGTACCCCTTCGAGTGGTAGCGCATCAGACATCACCTTTGTACGGATAGGCCTAGATTACCTGAAGCCCTCTTTAGATAAACCGATGGACCACCTGACTGCTATAGTGTCATCGAGAACAACACTCGGGAAGATAATCTCTAGTACCTGGGTAGTTGGGTAGTATGACTAAGGGTACGGTCTATCCTCCTTAGTTAGTGCCTTGAGATATTGGTCTGAGTACTACTGTTGGACCCTGCACGTATATCAGAGAGCTATAATATAGGGTAAACCCTTGTCTGTAGAACCCTTGAATACCTAACCCTTGGGGACAAAAACATAAACAAATTAAAACATACAAGATATATTGTCGCACAACTGTGTGCGAGTTGCCAAGTAAATACACATTTATTTCTGGTTAAGCATTTTGGCATTTCCTCTCTGCAGTATTCTTCAGACCGGAGTATAATTCCGCAGGTGTTATAAAAACAAATGGAGATTTTTTCACCATTATTTGAGACCTATTCTATTGGATTTATCTCTTTACCCTTATCACATTCATCCATATCATTTTTTGAAAAATAATTTGACCCTGCCCACTCCTTTTCAGTTCGCCCATCCTGATGGCCCATACCCATAGCCAAGACTTGGAAGCTCTCTTCAACACCTTGCAATCTGGTCTCATTGAAACCCAACAAGAAGTGAAACAACTCAGTGCCAATGTTGCAACCATCAATACAACCATGCAGTCCTCAATGGAAGAAATCAAACAAGACCTCACCACATAGATTGAATCAGTATTTTCGTCACTCTACACCAAACTTCATATCCCTACAAATAACCCTTCCTCTTCCTCACCTCCACATCCTGAAGGTGACCATTCCTCTCATTCCAATAAATTTTAGAACCATCACTTTCAACGTGACCTACGCCTTTCGCGGGTGGATGTGACCAAATTTGATGGCTCGGACCCCACTGGTTGGGTAACCCAAATGGAACATTATTTGTCTTTATACAACATTACATATGACTTGGGCAAACTCTGGTATGGTGTTGTCCATCTCGATCAAGAACGGTGGAAATGGTGGCAATGGAGAAAAACTTCTTGTCAAGGGTATATTGCTTGGACACACTTTGTGGTAGAGATTTATGAATGATTTGACACTGACACCAATCATTTGGGACATTTGACAAAGTTGAAACAATTAGGAAGAGTGGAAGACTTTATAGCTACCTTTGAGCACTTGGATTTTAGAACAAAGGGCATGTCTGATGCCTTTTTCCGAGAGTGTTTTATTAGCAGCCTCAAGGATGATATTCGAGCCCATGTCCTCATGGCTCATCCTCAGAGTTGGGTGGAGGCTATTAAAACAGATAAAGAAGCAAAATAGGTGATATCCTCTCAAAACTGAAAACCCTCCTTTATCCCTCGCCCTAAACCAGTAAATCCCACTACTCCCTCTAGTCCACTAAAGATCCAAAAATTGACCAGGGCTAAAATGGATGAACGACAACTCAAAGGCCTTTTTTATAACTATGATGACAAATATTTCTCAGGCCACAAGTGTAAAGAACAAAATATTGTTATGGCCATCTCCAAGGATATTTCAGAAGAGGATGTAGAAACTCCCATTGTGTCTGAGTCACCTGAATCCACTGACATAACCCCTCCCTTAGACCCTCCCAAGGTAGAACCGATCATTTCCCTCAATGATCTCACTGGATTCTCCGCTCCCCAAACCCTCAAGCTAATCGGTTACATCAAGTATCTGAAGGTCATTATTTTGGTTGATAGTGGCAACACCCATAATTTTATTCATCACCACATTGCCCAAGAAACGCATTGCTACATCCATGTCATCAATAATTTCCAAATCATGATTTCTAATGGTGGTTCCATGAAATGTGGAGGGCATTGTGAAAATGTGCATCTCCAAATTGGTGACTACCACATGAAATCCCATATGTTTTCTATCAACATGGGAGGTTGTGACATTGTGTTGGGTGCAGAATGGCTAAGGACTTTGGGTCCCATTCTCATGGATTTTAAATACTTAACCATGTAATTCGACCAGGAGGGACACCAATATAAGTTCTAAGGCATCATCGTCGATTCACTTGATATCATTAGTTCCCATCGCATGGAAAAGATGCTCAAAAAAGGTCATTCTGTTGTTATCACCCAACTCCATGCCATAAAAGCAACAAAGACACCCTCGGTCCCGCAAGACCTCCAGGCCATCCTTTCTAAACATCAATTGGTATTTTCCATTCCCCAATGAATCCCTCCTTCCCATGGTGTTCATGATCATTCCATTCCCCTTGTACCCAAAAGCCTTCCTCCCAATATCCTTCTGTATCATCACCCCTTTTCCCAAAAAAATGAAATTGAGAAAATGGTCCACGAACTCCTTAATGCAGGCATTATCCGCCCTAGTATGAGCCCCTACTCTTCTCCTACGGTCATGGTCATAAAGAAAGAAGGGTTTTGGAAAATGTAGCCCGACTTTCGTGCCCTCAACAAACTGACCATCAAAGACAAATTCCCCATTCCTGTCATTGATGACCTCCTGGATGAATTGAGTGGCACCCAATTCTTCACTAAAATGGATCTTCATTCAAGCTACCACCGAATACATATGAAAGAGGTAGACATTCCCAAGACTTCCTTTAGAACTCATGAGGGCCACTATTAGTTTTTGGTCATTCCCTTTGGCTTGTGTAATGCCCCCTCCACCTTCCAAATCCTCATGAATCATGTCTTCCATCATTTTCTCTTCCACTTTGTCTTAGTTTTCTTTGATGATATCCTCATCTATATCAAAACCTAGACATACCATATTGCTCATGTGGATTGAGTTCTCCATCTACTCTCTCAACACCAACTTTTCCTGAAACAGTCTAAATGTAATTTTGGCGCCTCATAAGTAGAATACTTGGGTCATCTGGTTGGCAAGGATGGCGTCAGGGTGGATCCTAAAAAGATTGAAGCTATGTAAGACTGGCCTCACCCAAAGAATCTTAAGAGATTGCGTGGATTTTTGGGCTTAACAGGGTATTATTGCAAGTTTGTTAAGAATTATGGGAAGATTGCAACACCTCTCACTGATCTCCTAAAAAAGAAATCTTTCACTTGGAATCCAGCCATTGCTCAAGCTTTTCAAACCTTGAAGATGTCCATGTGCACCACTCCATTCCTCTCCCTTCCCGATTTCACAAAGACCTTTGTGTTGGAATGTGATGCTTGAGGGAAAGGAATTGTTGTTGTCCTTATGCAAGAGGGTCAACCTTTGGACTTTACCAACAAGCAGCTATCTGAAAGAAATCTGGGCAAATCCATCTATGAAAAGGAAATGTTGACTATTTTTCATCTCATTGATCTGTGGTGCCCTTATATATTGGGGCAACGTTTCCAAATAAAGACAGACCATCAAAGCCTCAAGTATTTTCTAGAACAACACATTTCCTCCCCAGAACAAAAAACATGGGTGACTAAGCTCTTTGGATATGATTATGAGATCATTTACAAGAAATGCAAAGACAATGTGGTTGCAGATGCACTTTCCCACAAATATGAAGATGATGGGTTCCTTTTTTCTCTTTTATTCATTGTCCCAGATTGTCTCCAAGCTGTTCGCTAGGAATGGCTACAAGATCCCAAAAGTTCGCAGTTGATCCAACAATTGAAGTGCAATGCTCCATATTTCCCATGGTACTCTTGGCTCCATGATAAAATTCTATACAAATTTCATTTGTATGTAAGTAAACAGTCAAAGCTTAAATCCATGGTACTTTCTGAGCTTCATGCTACACCCACAACAAGGCACTCCAGGTTCACCAAAACCTTGCAGGGTCAAACGTTCCTTTTTCTAGGATGGTATGAAACAAGAAATTCATAATTTTGTTGTTGAATGTCATGTATGTCAATGCAATAAGGGAGAAACATTCAAATCTCCAGGCACACTACAACCGCTCCCGATTCCACCTATTATTTTGAAGGATATCTCTATGGATTTTATTACCGGCTTACCCAAATCGGGAAATAAATTAGTCATCATGGTGGTTGTTGATCGCCTTTCCAATTATTCTCATTTATTCACCCTTCAACACCCATTTACAACATCCACGGTAGCTCAAATTTTCATGGATCAGGTCTTCAAGCTTCATGGCATGCTGCACTCTATTGTTTCTAATTACGACCCAAATTTCACAAGCAATTTTTGGCAAGAACTGTTCAAGATACAAGGCACTGAATTGCATCTCATCACATCTTATCATCCCCAGACTGATGGCCAAATGGAAGTTGTCAACAAGTGCTTGGAAACATATTTGAGGTGTTTTGTTTCGGAAAATAAAAATCAGTGGGCTCAATGGTTACCCCTAGTTGAATGGTGGTACAACACTTCATACCATGCAACTACATGCATGACTCCTTTTGAAGCAGTATATGAACATAATCCACCGTCAGTTCTCTCATACTTACCAGGTGCCTTGAATGTCTAGGCGGTTGACCTAACAATTACAGCTCGAGAGGCTATTCTCCATACACTTAAAGAGAATTTGGTCATGGCACAAAATCACATGAAGAAACAAGCAGATCAAGGTTTCTTTGAACGTCAATTTGAAAAAGGGGATGATCAGGTGTTTCTTCGACTGTAACCTTACAAGAAAACTTCCCTCAAGGCCGAGCATTATCAGAAGCTAGCGCCCAAATTTTATGGTCCTTATAATGCTCCCAAGCATGTGGGACAAGTAGCCTATCAGTTAGATTTTCCTATCCATTCGAAGCTACATTATGTTATTCATGTTTCATGCTTAAAGAAGGTGATTGGAGCTAAGTTCCAAATTCAAACCAACATTCTAGAGTTAGATGAAGAAGGATCCATTTGGATACAGCCAGAAGCAGTTTTAGACTAGCGTGAGCATTGCCTATGTCAGAGAACCATCAAGGAAGTGCTAGTCCAGTGGAAAGATACAACTCCAACAGATGCCACTAGGGAACCAGCTACCATTTGACAACAATTTACTCATCTCAAGCCTTGAGGAAAAGGTTGTTTTTAAGGGGGCAGACATGTTAGGGTCCTAACCCACACATAGGTAGAACAATATATTCGGATGTAATAAAGGTTTATATTAATAAGGCATTTCAATAAAATAGAATAAGGCAGATGTAAGAAGACCTAATATAAGCTTCTGTTTCTAGAAGGATCTTCCTCTAGATGCTTCTTTTTAGTATAAATATGAGTTGAGGGTATGAGAACCCTATCTTGGATATTATTGTAATATAGCTCTGCTCAACTGGAGGTTTCCCCTTCAAAGAGGCCCATGAACATTTCTTTCAGATTCAAAGTGTTATTTCTGTTATTATTCTCTTATCATTGCAGTGCTATTGTGGTGAATGTTCTAGTTATATTGTTGTTATTCTGTCATTTCTAGCATTTTATTTTTGTTCTGCATACATTCTATATCTAGTTTATTACAAATGGATTGGAGTTGGGATATAATGTCAGAATGACCCTTTTTGAGTATATTTTCCATTTGATGTGAACTAATGATCTTAAGGGATCCTATTGTGATTGCCTTGAACTTATATTATTGTCCCTCCTATTGGAATTTCATGGTTAATTCCTAAAAATCCCCAAGAATGGGGCCAATAGTGCATAACCATTATGCACTGAGCATAATGTCACAACCTCCCATATCAATAGAAAACATATGAGAATTTCAGGTGATACTGGAAAATTTGGAGGTGCGCATTTTCAAACCATCCCCCAAATTTCATGGAACCTCCATTAGCAATAATAATTTAAAAATCATTGATTGCATGGATATATCAATTGATTTCTTGGGAAATGNCATATGAGAATTTCAGGTGATACTGGAAAATTTGGAGGTGCGCATTTTCAAACCATCCCCCAAATTTCATGGAACCTCCATTAGCAATAATAATTTAAAAATCATTGATTGCATGGATATATCAATTGATTTCTTGGGAAATGTGATGATGAATAAAATTTTGGGTGATATCACTATCAACTAGGATGATGACTTTCTGATTCTTAATCTAACAAATTAACCTGAGGGATTGGGGAGAAGACAAACCAATGAGAGTATTCAGTGCAATAATCGGTTCAAATTATGGTGGATTATAGGGTGGAGTTATATTGACTAGTGGTGGTATCTCGACCATAGGGGAAACATCTACCTCCTCTTCAAAAACATCCTCACACATGTCCATAAAAAAATTATGTTCCTTAGACTTGTGACCAGGAAAATATTTTTCATCACAATTATACAAAATTCCCTTGAGTTGGAATTCATTTATTTTGGCCTAGGTTAATTTTTGCATCTTGAGGGTAGTTGGCATAGGAGGAGAGAGATTTGGGGGTTTAGGGAAAAGAAGAAAGGTGGGTTTTTTTGTCTAGGAGGAGAGAATCTGTTGCGCTTCCTTGTTTCAGTTAGTATCTTCCAAGAAAGTTTGGGGGTGTTCCATTAGGATGTGAGCATGGTTTTAATATTTTAGGACACTAACAAAGAATCCCTGAAGAAGGCATCTAACATTTCCTCAGTTCGAAAATCTAAGTTCTCAAAGGTGGAGATAAAGTATTTCACTATTGAAGATTGTTTCAACTTGGTCAAACAACCTAAACGGTGGGTTTCATAGTCAAATCATTCATAAATATCTAAAGAAAACTATGTCCAAGCAACATACCCTTAGCATGCCTTTCTATGCCATTTCCACCATTTCTAGCATTCCAGATCTATATGAAGGATATCGTAATGAACTTTGTCCAA
>SNQJ01S0061650.1:30078-41747 GCA_010110895.2 Picea sitchensis | reverse complement strand
TTTAGAGAGTAGGAGGGAAAATGGATATAGACACCCTCACCCATGTATCATTGTAAGATTATCATCATTGAGAGTTGTAGAGAAGAACCCATGTATAGGACCACTTGAGTTAATATATGAAGCTTTGACTCATTTTCATGGTGTTATGATGCTTACTGGTTACATCTGTTGAATGGTATGTTTACAACTGTTTGTTTTTTCTCTTATGCACTTGTTTTAATGCCGTGTTATGTGTGATTTCATGTTAAGTATATGAAGTCTGAGAGAGGAGAAGAATGAGTTTCAATTGTTTCTCATCCTGAGATTTCTTGCAAGGAATGCAGTGAAACATCTGCAAGGTGTGCGTTGACAAGAGTCTGAGTTTTATCTCAGAAAGCTCAAGAGAGATACCGTTGTTCTCATTTCCCGCAGAAGTGTAGGTGAAGCACAGAGTTGTGCAAGGTGTGCGCCAGCTAGTTGAAGCCTTAGAAATTATCAACTAAGGTGAAGGTGGAAGGACTGTTGTTGCAAAGAGTGCACAGGGTCGAGGACTCAAATAACTAGAGGTTATTTTAAATATTGTCGCAAGGAGTGCGAGAATAATTCCTCTTGGAGACTTAGGTTCATAAGTGAAAGCTCAGGAGGGATAGTACCTTTGAAGAATTCAAAGGGAGATGAAAGTCGAAAGCATCTCGTAAAAGACAAGTTTAGGAGGAAGAACATCAATTCATCTCGCAAAAGTCATTGAGGAGTGAATCAGATGGTCAGAATTCTCCAAGGAGAACTCGCAAAATCAAGGGGACTGCAGGATCCAGTGAAGCTACAAGGTGGTTAGGAGTTGGGTGAACCCATCACTTTGGTTTCAAGAATCAACATGGACCGGTTATTTTGGTCGGTTGAGCCGTTAGATCATTTTAGAATTTCGGTATTTCGGAGTTTGGCATACCGGAAGTCCTGTTGACAAAGGATCGGGACATGGTGCATTGAAAAGCCTGAAGTCGCGAGATGCAAAGTATCCTTGAAGGGCATTTTGGTATTTCGAGGATCAGTGTTTCGGCATTTCCGTTGACAAGGAGTCGAGTAGTTTACACTAAAAAGCTCGAAGTCGCGAAATGCAAAGTATTTTGATGTGGCGTTTCGGTATTTCGGCATTTCGGGGTTCGGGGACCTGAGAAGGTAGTGATTTGGAATCGAGAGTTTCAAACTCTCGGTTTGCCAAAAGAGAAAAGATCCAGAGTTGTCAGATCCTGGAGGATCTCAGTCATAGATCACGTTGGAGGCGAGGTTTTGGGAATTCGAAGATCGGAATTTTGGGAGGTGAGGAACCTTTCTGCTATGGATCTCGCAAATTGTGAAATCTCGAAAAGCGAAAGAAAAAAAAATCCTGGAAAGATTGAAGGACAATAGCAGTGGGCCCAATCGTGTTACAGGGTTCCAGGAGTCAGGAGATAGAGTTGCATGTCAACGCAACTCCCAAAATCGTGAAAGGAAAAAAAAAACGAAAGGTGGGTCCTAAGCATTAATCGGAGGATATAAGCAATAGAAGTCAAGGGCATGGTCAAGCATCAGAGAAACTCCCGAAAGACTTTTGATCTCGCCAAAATGGGGAAATTTCATAAACTAGAAAATCATAAGGGAAGAGGAACGAGTGTTGGTCGATCACTCAAGTCCCGGAAGGCCGAAATAAGTGGCAACAAGGGGCGTGCGTTCAATGCACAAAAGGTATCAACCCTCATTGATGTTTCAAGTTTTGGAGGTTGAAGAGGTAAAGAGCTCGACAACAGGATTGACGAAATTACGAAATCTGAAATCCCGAAAGAAAAGGAAAAGCCCCGATCATATTTGTTGGTCAGTTGTGGAATACACCTTGTGTGTGTGGTATTCCCTATGGGGAAATGAGAAAGTCAATCTGACTCAGGGGAAGATTTAGAACAATCTTGCGCGGATCTTGGCCCGAGGGTCGGGGGTCTGTGCCATAGCTTAACCTCGATTGTCTTATACACATGAGTATTATGTTACAATCTAACAACCCCCTAATAAATAATTATTAAGATAGTACACATTATTATGGTCACACAATTTTAAGCAGCAAGCTCAAACCCTCACCATGACAATGTTGAGCAAGCTCTTGAGAGAATAAAAAAGGAATTTCAAATAACAAATTATAATATACAATTTTTCATTTAAAATAGTGAAAACCAATCTAACAAAGTTGGAATACTATGTAACATCTAAATATAATAGAAAGTATGAATCCATGTCAAAATCCAAAATAAACACTCTCAATAAACTTACACCTACAAACATAGCCAAGAAATCAGGTTGCATCCCACGATCTTAGGCAGCAAGCTCAATGAAGCAATTAAAATTTACATATAAAAGCGAATCTCGCCATTGGTGGAAGCAAAACATTGAAAAACAATGAAAGCCATAAAAATTGATAATTTCCATGATGCAAATTAATTAATAAAATAAAATCCATCATTAATTTAGTTACTATGAAGAGACTAAACATGAGTGTGTTTATGAATAGTATTAAGTACTCATGTTTATGAATACTATTAAGTAGAAGACGCGAAAAAGTAAACAAATTTTTTAATATGATTAAATAAACTTAGAACATAAAAATATAGCGTTATAAAAACATGAAAGCTAATACAGTCCATCATTTATTCTAACTACTAAAAATATTTCATCCCTATTAAATCGTATACATAAAGAAAACATCGTTAACTAAAAACCACCATTTCCAATAAGTATAAGCTTCCACTCTTAATGAAGCCACTATAAGTTAAGACAGTCTATTATTTGATTAAAATCCCAAGACCATACAAATGT
The DNA here is from genome assembly GCA_010110895.2 of Picea sitchensis. Lineage (NCBI taxonomy): Eukaryota > Viridiplantae > Streptophyta > Pinopsida > Pinales > Pinaceae > Picea > Picea sitchensis. Next base: position 38,930 of record SNQJ01S0061650.1, on the reverse strand, counting down.
ATTTATCCTATATTCATTCACCAAAGGAAATTATGAAGTAAAATCTTGAGGGTTCGATCCAACCACTGCTCAACAAACCGATCGCATAGAAACAAAATTGTAAAAATGCAGTTCATCTTCGTCTTTGTGTTTTTAGTCTGCAATGTTTTGATTTTAGCAAGAAGGGGCATTAATTTTAGCACATGTCAATGTCTGTCAATTGATTACTTGTGAAACTTAAGAACAAAGTCTCTGAATGAGATAATTCAGTTCTCCGAATTATTAGTGTTAAAGCATAACTGTATAAAGAAACATAACAGAATTTTGAAGGAATTTCATCCTCCCATTTATTATACCCGATAAAAAGAAAGTTTTGAACACGATAGGTTTTCTTGCTTSTGAGGATATGCATGTAAAATTATCCGTTGATATCTAGATCTTCATACGAAGTTATGTTTGTACGTAAGATCGTTCAGGAAACCCTTGCCTCCAGACAATACGGTGATGTTCTCAATATTTTTATTGAGATTCATCATGTATAGGTGATGGCCCTTTATTCACAATTCTACCCTGATTGGATGTATCTTAACACTAGATAGGTGATTCCCTTATCTAGATTGGATCTATCTTAACACTAGATTTATTCAGTGCTTAAAGGGAGAGCTGCAAACCCTTCCTCCAGACAATATGGTGATGTTCTCAATATTTTTATTGAGATTCATCATGAATAGGTGTTATTCACATTTCTACCCAGATTCCCTTATTTGGCTCTATCTTAACACTAGATTTATTCAGTGCTTAAAGGGAGAAGTGAAAATCTAAGTCCTCATAGGTAGGAACGTTAATAAGACCCTTGGCCGTAGACAATTAAAATATTATTTCAATTGAGATTCATCATGGATAAATGACAGCCGGTTACACTCATTTCTTCCTGGCTGCCCCATATTAAAACTAGCTTCGATGCATATTAACACTATCTTTAGTGCTTAGAGGGAAGGCGCAAACCTCAATCACTTTCTCAACTGGATCGGTCCAGCGTTAAGAAACAAATAATTATAAGTAATTTACTACACTTTCTCAACTGGATAAATCCAATGTTAAGATAAATATTTTATAAATAATTTACTACAGGTGCTGATCTGATCACAAACAAACAATTCCAACCTGCGTTGTATTTTGAATCCTGTCGATGTCAGTAGAGTAGCAATCTTGTATTTAGTTTTGTAGGGAGGAATATCTTTCGAGCAGGTGTTTTTTTTGTGCCACACACACTTCATTGTCTTAAAACTGGTATATAGACTTCCATCGTTGGGGGTAAAGGAAATTGGGCTTCTTTTATCGTCTTCCAGTTGATTTCTGACAATGGTGTGTATGGCATCTTTCTGATGTATGGCATCTTTCTGGAGGGACCCCTCTGTTCCCCTTTATGAGGTTCTGTTGAGAACTTGAGATGCTAATTATCATTTAGCATTTGACTGATTTACTTAGCGCCAAAGTCAGTCTGTCAGCACGATTTGGGCTCTCTCGGTATTCTTTATTTTGTAGGACCTGTCATCGCTACTGGATTGTGCTATTACAATAGGCACATTTGTTCCGCTACTAATAATAAAATTACTGACACGATCTCTCTCTAGTCGCAAAAAGTTAGAGATCTTGTGGAAGGACAATTTTAATAAGGGCTTAAGAAAAGTTCACAGAATAAAATGAAAAATAGTACCACATAAATTTGCTAGGGATAAGATCAGGTTAGGAATAAGGAAAACCAGAGTGAATGGCCCTAGGGTTTTGGATATGGCTGGCGTGAGGACAGAAGTGTCGGGCCGATTCTCTGTATTTATTGTTAGCTTAGCTGATCTTGAATGGTTGCACAACTTTCATCATACGATAGCAATGAAATTTCAAATCGATATCCTGTCATAAGAGAATGCTATCATTTTTATGATAGCAAGGAAGCCTCGATGACTATATCCTGTCACAAGAGAATGCAATCAATTTTTTTACAAAGTGTCAGGGTAGATGGAGGAAGCAGCGATGGTTCCACGAAAGGCACCCTACATGTTTGTACCCAAAATCTATCACGGGGTATGTTAGATACAAACCCCCTTTATTACTGTGGAAATTGCTATTGACGAGCATGATACTTCATGTAATGTTTATAGGGAGGAAATGCCACTCGGATATTTCGTAGGGCGAGTTATTTCTGAAGTTGTCATCAAGTTATCCATAACTTAGTTAGAGAAGCATGCGAGCCTTTTAGTTGGTGATTCTTTCAAACAGTAATCCTTACCAAATGATTTTCTCTTTACATTTTGCATAAAAGGCCCACATCATCGAATTGTTAAGAAAAGGGCTTTGAGTTTCTAAATAAACCTTTGAGTTTCTAAATAAACCTTATTGACACTCAAATATTCTAAGTTCACTAAGTTGCTCAACATTCATGCCAATTTGGTTGGACTTCCAAACCCACCATTGTAATCTATCCCTATTTGGACTAGATTTGGGTCTTAGTAGAAATGTTTATCTACCATGAATTGTAACACACCCGACCCTTAAGTACCCATTCTAGGGATGGGGCATTAAAATTTCGCTTACTTTAGTCGTCTTGAATCTTCTCTCTGAGATCTTCATTCTCTTCTATTCAATTGTAGCTCTCTAATGACTACTACGAGACTCAAAACCAAGATCTGGGTTGCAAGTTATGGCCTCCCGGAGTTTTTTGGGCATTACCGTCCCCAAGTTCCTACATCCATGGAGGAGATTCTTCCACCGCCAATCCAACGGTGGGACATAGTCTTCCTTTATCACATGAGCTATAGGGAAGTTTGGTGTTAGGCGTTGAACGCCCCTACTCCTTTCTGCATGCATTTCCTATGGAGTCCCGAATTCCCGAACTCCCGAAGGAGTTCCTGAAATCTTGCCACTTGGCTCTGCCCTTCGTGTCTTTCAACTTACCCTCGAAAATGCATTCCAAACCTCCAGAGTCCCAATGTCCTGGACTCCTGAAGGGTCCACCATCGCACATGGTGATGTGCTAGACCCAGGGGCAAGTACAGGTGGGTCCCAAATAATCCTCCTACCAAATGTACCAAACAGGTAAGTGCCAGGGGTGACATGCAACAAGGTAGAGATGACTCGTGGCCCCTACAATGGGTGACACATGTCACGTTTTAATCAACACATATGGTCTGTGAAACATACGAATCTTGGTGAGATGTGGCATGTCAAACGTGGATCCACATTAGTGTGTCACACCACCCTAGACTGGTAGCCTTCCAAGCCCTTCGATCTCACGGTCAAAGTGTGTCCACATAACCCTCGGATCTACAACCTTCGTTACTTCGTAACTTTGGTGTTCGGGGGATATATGGTGTGAATTCCTCTTTTCTCCCGGAGTGGTCAGCACTAGGATGACCATGGTCTAGATTTAAAGGGCAGGGGAGATCCCGAAGGGTCCCTAGATCTACGATCCTCATCACTTCGCAGCTCCAGCCTTTGGCGTTTTGGCATTATGGTTGCTCTGCCCTCTCGAAGTAGGACTTCACTGTAGTACCGTACATGGGTCCCTCCACTGGAAAATTCGATGGTTAAGAGGGGTTCTTAACGGACTCCCCAGATCCATGGCTCTCATCATTTCATCACTTTAGCATTCAGGGAGTTTGATGCTATAACATCTTTGTTCTCCTGAAGTGGGACTTTGTCGAAGTTACCTCGGTGTAGATACAACGACCAAGGGGAATCTCGAATACCCTCAAATCTATGGCTCACATTACCTCGCGATTGATTAATGGATCAAGGTTTAACAGTGGGGCAGGTCTATCTGCCATGGTTAGGAAAACCGCCAGGTGCCATTCAACCTTGTGGGTAACTGTAACAACCAATTTCCTTCAGTCAGTTTACGACTTGGTAAGGTCGTAACATTCTGGAGCTTCGAACTCCCGGATTTCTGAAGTCATCAAGGCTTATCTCCTCTCGATCCAAGCATAGGATTCTGAGACCTTGGTCGTATGGGTCTTCCAAAAAATCTGTGTGGGCTATGCGCTAATCTCTAATCCGGGAATTGGTTAAGGACACGGGCATGAGCCCTTGGTCACCCAAGAGAAAGGTGTAAAGGAGGATCCCTCCTTCCATAGGGTTTGAACTTAGTATTCCCTCGAAGGTAGATTCTAGAGGTCGACAAGACTTAAGAATCCCAATAAATCCTTCCCCGACACTCTTGCATACTTACATCCCATAGCTCTCTAGCTTCTAGGCTGAGGCAAGCAAAATACCATTCAAAAGCATAAGTTCACAGAGAGATAATACATATTTCTACCATAACCATTCAATACAGAACTCATTCATAGACATATAGATATATTCAATCATCATTTCCATTTCAATACACAAAGTATGAAAATACTTATAAGAAAAATAGAAATCCTGAAGCGACCACTGAAAGTGGTGCCTGTTTCCACCCAACCCTAGGAACAACTACTCCTGATGGATTTACCACTGGCCACCCCTGAGGTAGACCATGATGCTATGAGAGAGACTCTTTCTTCTTCCTCTATGACAGTCAGGGATGGAGGTTACTGTCCTCCTCCCATGGGATCTTGGCAATCGATTTTCTCTGTACCAAGGAAAAAGGTCTGCACAAGTACTTCGACAGCCTCATGTTATCCTTATTTATCATTTTGAAGCGAAAACCTTACCAACAACTTCTTGCACCTATAATGAGCTTATTTCTTAATTCTCCCTTGAGCCAGAGATATGCATGTGCTCTTTTCTCTTCTAGAGATTGTTCTTTTGACTCTTCCTTTTCCCACGAATTACCTCATTTCTTTCCTTCCTCAACAAGGTTGCATGGGTTTGAATCCCCAACTCATGCTTAGGTATGGAAGTCTTGCAGATGAGTACTCTGCCCCATCTCCTAATTAACTCTTAAGGAGGACTCTTATAGATACAAGTCTGATTGGTAATTCATTTCTGGGTCAGAGGATTATTATGAGTCTGAGTCATTAAATCCAGTAAGGTACTGATTTGGTCGGGGGTCATCTCAAGCATTTTTGGTTCCCCTCACAATCTCTCTCATAGAAAAATGGTCTATCTTGGCAAACCCCCCTTTTAGTTGTTATGAAACACTTATCCATTTTCTATTAATAACATAAAATACATACATTGACCTTTTATAACAAAAAGGTTCATCAAATCCAACATTCACACATATCTATTCTTCCATAGTCTCTTGGCCAGTTATAGTTATATTTACAAACTAGGGGAAACATGGGTATTACAATCCCCTCCCCCTTAAAGGAACATCATCCTCGATGTTCTATCTGTTGATGTGATCTCTTTGTACTGAAGTAAACAAAAATGGGTATGCATGTTTCATGTCATCCTCCATTTCCCATGTAGTTTCATCTCAGCCAAAGTTTTTCCACTACACCTTGACCTTTGCAATGGTTTTGTTCCTGAGTGGGGTTTCCTTATTGTCTACTATTCATTCAGGTTCTAGCCGGAATTCTCCCTTTGGTTCCACCCGAATCACAGACTAGTCAATTAAATTATTATAATCATGTACATATTTCTTGAATAACGAAACATGGAAAACATCATGTGCCTTACCTATGGGAGGAAGCACTAATATATAGGTTACAGGTCCCACTCTATCCAAAATTTCTAGGTGTCCACTATACCAAGGTGTCATCTTGGCACAATATCCTATTATGAAGGATATTTTCCTGAGTCTAACTTAGAAATACACATGATCCCCTGTTTTGAACTCTCTAGGAGTCCTCTTTCTGTCTACATAGATTTTATGTCTATCCTGAGCCACTTTCATAGTTTTTTTTATATGAATTACATGGTGTTCCATTTCTTTCAGAATGTCTGGCCTGATTGTAATTCTATCTATTGGGTTATCCCAACTTATTGGAATCGTTCATTGTCTACCATAGAGGGCATCAAAAGGGTTCATCTTTAATGACTCTGAATAGCCATTTTTGTAGGAAAACTCTACCAGTGGTTGGTAGTATTCCCACTTCTTAGGATGATGCATTAGATGCATCCTTAACATGTCATCTAACACTTAGCTTACCCTCTTTCTTTGTCCATCAGTTTGAGGGTGATAGGCTGTACTAAATAAAAATTTAGTTTCAAAACCAACAAACAAAGATATCCAAAAACTTGAAGTAAATTCCGTATCTATGTCATATATGATCTCCTTAGGCATGCCATGCACCCTAAATATTTATTTCATGAAACTACTGGCAATATCTATTTCCTTGCAAGTTGACTTGATGGGAATGAAGTGACCAACCTTGCTCAATTTTTCCACCACTACAATGATGGCGTCTTTCTATTTGGCCGATTTTGTTAATCCAATGATGAAATCCATGGAGTTGGTTTCCCATTTCCATTCTGGGATTGGTAGCGGTTGGAACAACCCTTATGGATTGGTGTTCTAGGATTGGTGTTCTGCCTTAACTTGTTGGCATTCTAGACATTCAACTAAGTAATTGACTATGTCCTTTTTCAGTCCTAGCCAATAAAAAAGTTTCCTAGCAACTGTGATCATCTTATGATAAATAGGATGACTAGTATATGGTCTTTTGTGCAGTTCATCGATCATGAACCTATTCAAGTCGTGACAATTTAATATATACAACCTACCTTTGTAAGTTAGCACGCCATCATTTAGCAATTGATAACCTTCATACTTCAGCCATATGGGCTCTTGTTATAAGTACGATTTCACAATCTTGAAAAATGCATATGTTTCTTGTGCACTCTTGAATCTCTCCCTGACATTCATTTCAAAGGTGCTTACAACTTCCAAGTGAATCAATTTCATAGTTCTTCTGAGGGCATCAACCGCCCTATTTTTATTTCCTTTCATATGTTTGATTTAAAAATCAAACTCACTAAGGAGAGCCATCCTTCTAGCTTATCTAGCATTAATTTTTTGTTAATCAAATAAGTACCTCAACCCACAATGGTTTTTCATAAGCACAAATATTCTACCTAGGAGATAATGACTCCACATTTTTAAAGAATGCACTATGGCAGCCAATTCTAGATCGTGGGTCACATAATTGATTTCATCCTCATTCAATTTTCTGGATTCCTAGAAAAGTACATGTTCTTGCATAAGCACTCCTTCGAGTCCTTCCTTGCATGCATTTGTACACACAAGGAATTCCCTGTTTGGATTTGAAATCTTCAACAGAAGTTCATTGGTTAGAAGGCATTTCAGCTTTGGAATCTCTCTTCAAATTCTGATGTCCAAAGGAATTTAACTCACTTTTTTTTAAGGGAAGTGATTGCAAAACAAATATTGGAAAACCCTTTTATGAACCTCCTATAATATCTTGCTAGGCCCATAAAGGATTTGATATCATATACATCCTTTGGGGTAGGAAAATACATAATGGCTTTGATCTTGTTAGGATCAACTACCACTCCTTCTTTGGAAATAACATGGCCTAAGTAGTGGGCTTGTTTTTGGAAGAAGTCACTCTTACTAAACTTAGCATAGAGATAATGTTTTCTTAGTACTTGAAGCACTAGTTTGAGATTTTCTTCATGCTCTTTCCTATTATTAGAATAGATTAGGATATCATCAATGAAAACCAATACAAATATGTTTAAGAATTTACTGAGTACATTATTCATTAAGCACATAAATGTGGCTACTGCATTGGTTTGTCCAAATGGAACCACCACAAATTCATAGTGACCATRTCTCATCCTAAAGGTTGTTTTGTGGATATCCTCATCTTTAATTYTGACCTRATGGTATCCAAACCTCAAGTCAATCTTGGAGAAAATTGTAGCACCCCTTAGTTGGTCAAAMAAATCATCGATTCTTGGCAAGGGATACTTATTCTCTATGGTCATATTATTGAGTTTCCTTTACTCTATGCACAACCTAAGTGTGCCATACTTATCTTTCACAAACAAGGGTGGTGCTCCCCATGGAGAAACAATAGGCCAAATGTACCCCTTGTCCATCATCTCCTTTAGCTATAGTTCAAGCTCAACTAGCTCTGGTGTACTCATTCTATAGGGTGTTCTAGACATTGGCACTGCTAGTGGTGCAATTTCTATTGAAAAGTCAATATCTCTTCTTGGAGGTAGACCTTGCACCACTTTTGGAAACACCTCTCTATACTCTCTTAATATGGGATTATCCTCTAGGCTGGGTTTATTGTTCTAAAACGATTCCAACACTTGTATTGCATATAAAGGGCATCCTTTTCTACAATACTTCTTCACTTGAAGGGTTGATATTTGTCTCACTCATACATGCTTTTAAATCCCTTGTAGGGTTACCTTTCTGCCTTCTTCATTTTAACACTCTAAAGTTTTATTGTAATATTCAAACTTGGTTTTATGAGCATCCAACCAGTCCATGCCAATCAACTGGTCATAAGATCTTAAATGGAGTATGTTTAAGGTTGCTTAGGTGGGTAAGCCACACATAATGAATTGGCATGATGGTATGACCTCTATTACATTTCTTTTGGTTCCATTGACTAGTTGTACCATCCATGATTTAACATGTTTAAATTGTTTCAATTTACATTTCTCAACAATTTTAGGGGAAACATAACTCAAATTAGAACCAGGGTCAATTAAAATGGAAACTAGATGGTTGGTAATCATACCTTCCATATCCACCACTGAAGCTTGGTGGTCAACTTGTATCTTATCTAAGGATGCATAAATCTATGCCATGCTCCTAGCCACATCATTGACTATGGTAGCCTCTTGGACATTGTAGACTCTCCTATTGTTATGTTTCCTATATGGACAATCCCTCAACAAATGTTCTTCTCCACAACCCCAATATTTCAAGGGATCTTTCTTTGTGTTATCAGTCTTACCTGAGG
>SNQJ01S0061650.1:1410-28589 GCA_010110895.2 Picea sitchensis | reverse complement strand
AAAATTATCATACATGGGCCATGTGGCTCAACCCCATTCATATCATCCCCAAGTTCCTACATCCATGGGGGGAGGTTCATCCACTGCCCAATCCAACGCTGGGGCACAATATCCATTTAACACATGACCTAGAGGTAAGTTTGACGTTTGACGCTTCGATGCTAAATGCCCCTTCTCCTTTCTGCATGCCTATGCCTTGTATTCCTGAATTATCAAACTCCTGAAAGAGTTCCCAAAATATCTCCACCTGGCTCTAGGATTATAGCCTTTCAGCTTACCCTTGACACTAGATTACAAACCTCTAGAGTCCCGAAATCCCGGACTCTCGAATGTTCCACCCTCGCATGTGGTGATGTGCTAGATTTGGGGGAAAGTACAAGTGGGTCCCAAATACTCCTCCATCCAAATGGACCAAACAGGTCAGTGTCAAGGGTGACACACGACAAGGTAGAGATGACTCGTGGCCCCTACATTGGGTGGCATGTGTCATGTTTTAATGGGCACATAGGTTCTGTGAGACATATGAATCTCGATGACATGTGGCATGTCAAATGTGGATCCACATCACCTTGGGTGATGTTATTGTGCCATGTCACCCTAGAGTGGTAGCCTTCCAAAGCCCTCGATCTCACAGACAAGGTGTGTCCACGTAACCCCTGGATCTATGGCCTTTGTTACTTAATATCTTTGGTGTTCGGGTGATCTATGGCGTGACTTCATTTTTTTTCCTAGAGTGGCCAACATCGGGTTGACCATGGTCTATATCTAATGGTTAGGGGAGATCCTAAAGGGTCACTATATCTATGGTCCTCGTCACTTCACAGCTTCATCCTTTAGGGTTTCGACATTATGTCCTCTCCCCTTTCCTGAAGTAGGACTTCATCGAAGTATTGTATGTGGGTCCCTCCACTAGATGATTGGATGGTTAAGAGGGGTTCTTAACGGACTCCCCAGATCCATGGCTCTTATCACTTCGTAGTTTCGAGGTTCATGGAGTTTGATTCAATAACATCTATATTATCCCAAAGTGGGACTTCACTAAAGTTACCTCAGTGTATATCCAACGACCAAGGGGACTCCCAAATGCCCTCGGATATATGGCTCGCGTTACGTCGCAATTTATGAATGGATCAAGGTTTAACGATTTGCAATTTTATCTGCTATGGTTAACGAAACCGCCAGAAATCGGTCAACTTTGTGGGTAACCGTAACAACCAGTATCCTTCGGTTGGTTTACGACTTGGTAAGGTCATAACATTATGGAGCTATGAACTCCGAGAGTACTGAAGTCAGCAAGGCTTAGCTCCTCTTGGGCATAGTACATGTTTCTTAGACCTTGGTAGTATGGGTGCTCTGAAAAATCTTCATGGGATATGTGCTAATCTCTTAGACGAGAATTGGTTAAGGACACAGGCATGAGCCCTTGGTCACCCGAGTGAAAGTTCTGAAGGAGGCACCCTCCTTCCATAGGTTTTGAAGTTAGTATTCCCATGAAGGTAGATTCTAGAGGCATGTATGACATAAGAATCCCAGTAAATCCTTCCCCGACACTCTTGCAAATGTATATCCCATATATCTCTAGGCGCTAAGATGAGGCAAGCAGAAGACCATTCAAAAGCATAGGTTCAGAAAGAGATAATACACATTTCTACCCTATTCATTCAATACAAAACATAGGCATAGACATATAAATATATTTAATCATCATTTCCATTTCAATACACAGACTATGAAAACACTTATGAGAAAAAAAAAACCATGAAGTGATTGTTGAAAGGTATTCCTATTTCCACCCAACCATAGGCAAAACCACTCCTTATGGATTTACTACTGGCCTCCCCCATTCTAGACCATGATGCTCTAAGAGAGACTCTTTATTCTTACTCTGCAATAGTGAGGGATGAAGGTTACTCTTCTCTTCCCACGGGATCTTAGCAATCGATTTTCTCTATACCAAGCAAGGAGGTTTGCATGAGTACTGCCACAATCACTCTTCAACCCCATTTATCACCTTGAAACAAAAACCATGGAAAAATATTCTTGCACACAGAACAAGATTATTTCTTAGTTCTTCCTCGAGCCAGAGAGATGCAAGCGCTCTTTTGTCTTATCGATATTGGTCTTTCGACTCTTCCTCCTCGTGCAGGTTTTCCTCTTCCCATGAATTACCTCTTTTCTTTCCTTCCTCAGCAAGGTTGTTTGGGTCCAAATCCCTAGCTTTGGGTCATATGTGGAAGTCTTGTAGATGGGTACTCTACCCCATCTTCTCATTAACTCTTAAGGATGACTCTTCCAACTACCATTCTGACTGGTATATCATTTCTAGGTCAGAGGATTGTTCTGATTCTAAGTCATTAAATCCAATAAGGTACTAGTTTGGTGGGGGGTCATCTCAACCATTTTTGGTTCCCCTCACCATCTCACTCGTAGAACCATAGTCTATTTTGGAAAACCCCCATTTCAACAGTTATGCAACACTTATCCATTTTCTATTAATAACAGAAAATACATACATTGACCTTTTATAACAAAAAGGTTCATCAGATCCAACATCCACACATATCTAGTCTTCCATAGTCTCTTGGTGAGTTATAGTTATACTTCCAAACTAGGGAAAATAGGGGTATTACAAGAATCAAATATATTTTTCAACCCTAAGTCCCTATGTAAATGATTACACCAAAATCAACCTATCAAAAGCTTTGAAGGACTATGTCTACATCAAGGGTTGGTGAGAACATTCACCCACCAAACTATGTAGTATTCCAGCCACTTTTCCATGCCACAATGTATATCATTTTATTTGAATGTGTCCCCTGATGAACTAGCCAAAGGCACAACAAACCATGTCTTTTTTAATGTACCATGTTGGCACCCATACCCCATGAAACAATGAGTATATAGCCTGATGTGGTGCATAAGAAATAAGGGAATAGGCCTATCAACACCCATTCATAAAATGAACGTATGCTCCATCATGAAACCTCTACTAGTACATCCATCGTATCCCACATCATGCCCTGAATATTTGGTCATCATCAACATGGAATGATGTGATGGGACATTGCATCATTAAGAAGAGAAGAGATTGTTGAACAACCCAATGAATGACCACAACCCATGGCTATCATAGGTTATATTATCTTAAAAAATATTGAATTTAAAGATCAACCTCTTTTGATGGTCTCCTTGGCCTTAGTAACAACGAGGAAATGCAATTTATTCTTAATGCTCAATGAATTTTTCCTTCTCAAATATCTACAACTTAAGTGACCATGGTAGAAAATATATTATCAACTAAATTTTGTTCTAAATTAATGTGTTAATATGTTTTGACTAACTATTATTTAACCAAGTTCAAAATTATGTATTTCCGTAAAATCCCTTCCTAATTTTGGTATGAATTACTACTTGTTGTTGTCCATTTTTAATGGTTTTCTTCATTGGATAATTTCCTGAAACACTTGACACACCATGTACAATCCCCCTTATAATTGTTATTATGTTTGATACATGTTTGTTGATGGGTTTAATACTAGTTTGGGTCATGCATTTTGTCAAATAGTTTGTTTTCACACCTATCTCCACTGTAGAAACCACCCCCTAATGATTGATGTAGCTTATTTATGATATGGGAGTTTTCTCATACACTTTGAAGACAGACTCCCAACCTCCCTTTTAGAATATATTTGTTGTTCTTGTTAATGGTTTACTATTTCAAATTTACTCATGTGGTTTCATGGGTGAGTGAGGTTTACATGCCATCATCAAGTGTCATATTCAAACAATCTTATTATAGTAGAGATTCAAGGGAATAACCAGAAATTACACCCACAACAATAATGGAAATTTCACACAAATATATGATTTATTGCAAATTTATGACCTATTAAAAGATGATCATATTAGAGGCTCATATTGTCCTCTTCTAGAAATAAAGAGGCTCCCACAATGCCAAAACTTGATCCATAGTAGTTGCATCCCACTTGAGTCATATAATATATCCATGTTTATTCATTTCTAGAGTTTGACACAAAATTGAAGAACAATATGAATTATGGGATAGTTTTCTCTAAGTTTCAACACAATGGAAGCTAATATTCTTGATGGAATAAGAGGGGATTATCTCCCTTTAAATCCCCTGCGATAGTTGTTGTAGAAATACACAATCCTTTGGCACTTTATTATCTCCCACAATAGTGATACACTTTCCCAAATCAAGTGTTCCCTCTTCACAACCAATGTTCCCTCCTACAATCAAATGTGCCCCTCTATTAACGGATATTTTCCTCCTCTCCAAAAAAACATCCTAGACATCAATGTTTCACTCTTCCTCCTAAGATAACTTTACCCTATATGAAGAATGTGCCCTCCTATTATCTAGTGCACCTCCCTTGCCAATTTTTATGCTCTCCACAAAATAATTTTCCTTGCCAACAACACAGTCATGCCACAAAGAATGCAATGATAGCTCCAGTCCTTATATAAGAACACCTGTAGAATATTTGGCTAGAGTGATATCTTCCCACTGAAACCAAACCCTCTGGCTAGAGTGGATATCCCACCATTGAAACTAGATCTAGGGTTTTACTCTAAACCCTAAGCCTCCAGAGCTCCTTGATCTCTCCACAATATCAAATAAAAAACATAACATGCATAATGAAAGGAAATGAGCCCATATCTCTTCTTTATACCCTTCTTACCTTTTTCCCTCTTAAGTGAATTTTAATTCATCTCTCAATAGTTTCTCTAAAATAACTTTATTAATTTATTTACCATTTTAACCCCACAAAGTGATTAATTTTTCTTTATGATTTCTCCTGCCACTAAAAGTCAATTTTCATCATCCTATTGTGTAGATAGTTTCACACTGGTTCCAACGAGCTATTACACTAAGGTATTTCTCCAAGAAACAAGCTCCAAATAGTACCTTTAGTGTAATTAATTAAAATATGCTCAATAATAACCCCATTTTATGGAAATCGTCGGAATGCAATGAAACCAAAGGAAAGATGTGTGGAAATAATCATGATGATGAATAATGGAAGATAAAATAGTTCGTCCCATCACATACGATAATTAAAGTGACTCCTGAGGTTATTTTCTCTATTAATCATAGTCACTTTATAACCTTACTTTAATTAACTAATGTCACCTTTATAATTTAGCTTTAATAAGCTAGTGACATCAATTAATCTCCATAGTCTAATTATAGCCTATGGGGAGAGTGTATAGGATAATCTTTCATCCTCCATGTAGTCATTTGGAAAGGGACATTACAGTCCTCCCTTCCTAAAATTGCTTGTCCTCAAGCAATCATTGACCCAAGCATTGACTAGTGTGTCTCTCACTCCATGTAACATCCTCTATGAGCCTGCCTCTTACCATGAACATGTTCCCCAAGTCTATGAATGATGTTCTCTCTTTCCATGTGATAAGTTCTACCGATATGATCCCCACCATAAATCTGCACACACTATCTGTGATTGAAGGTCTCCCTGAATGAACTGTACCTTATTCCCACTATCTCTGGTTGGATATCCCCTCATAAGAATATATCCTCATCAATATTTGAGACTCTTTAAATGTTTTTCTATGCATACCACCATGTCCCAATACCATTTCAATCTATTTTTCTAAAGAATCCTTAGGACCATTAGTGTTCATGCCCCTTAGAACTACCCTTTTTCCTCTTGCAATACTGAACTCCATGTTAATTTTTTGGTAGTCCTCAAAGATCATCCCTAAAGTACTAAGCCACTGTACTCCCAAGACAACATCTATGTCCTCTATATCCATGACAAAAAAATCATCTTTCATGATATGGTTTCCCATGGACAACTCTATGTGTTGAACCATTTGTGTTCATGCCAAATTATTTCTACCTGTCACCAACACTCTAAAATGTCCAATATCAATTGTAGTTAAACCCAACCTCCTGACTAATCCCAAGCTAATGAAGTTTTGGGTGGCCCCAACAAAAATAAAGATGACGACTCATTGTCCTTGTACTCCTCCCCTAACCCTGAATGTACGAAAGCTAGGAATGCTCTGTAGGGAGGTGATAGTCATCACCTTAGCCTCTCCATGAAGCTAATCCTCATCGTTGCTACACAATGCACCTTGAGTTTGTCCTACTCCCCTGACTTCATCATTGTCAGAATATACCTGGTCATCCTTCAAACACCTGTGATTGGGATGCCAAGACTGCCTGCAACTGTTACAAGGACCCTTTCATCTCAATTCCCTATGAGCCTTTATGTCTATCTGGTCTATCTTAGACCTATCTCTCTGTAAGGATCTCCTATGTGTGCTCTGTCGATGTTTGTAAAGTCTATATGTCAAGTTCCCTATTTGCAATGTATCATCCATGACATGCTCCCTCCTCCGGGATATGTCTAAGCTCTTGTCCATGCTCTGCTAATGTGAGGGAAATCTATCTATGACCTACTATGTGGGAAATAAATCATCTATGCCACATGTTCTCCTCCAAGATATCTATGAGATTATTTGTGACACTCTGGAAGTGGAAATATCCATTCTCCTTTCCTCAATCCCTGAGCCATATATTTGCAGTCCTCTACTACACCTCTTGGGCCCAATCCGTTACTTGATGTGGAAATAGTCTGATAATGAAACACATCTATGGAAATCATTTCTCATGACCTCATACTCTATCGAATATTTCTCAAAGATATATGCCAGCTCTATCTCACCTGTCTGTTATGCATCTAAAAAATTTGGTGTAGTAGGCCTGAGTGCCATCCCACTGATACAGTACTTGTGCACATGTGCCATGTCATATCTACTATCATGCACTGTCTGGTACATTTCTCCACTATGTGAGGCACTCACACCATCATATATCCTACCTCCCCCAATCATGACGAGTTTACTCCAATACTAGTGGTCAGCCATGCTATCTCTGCCATCATCCATACTACTTCTTCATGAGTGTAGTCCTCAACATCTATGCTCTATTGCAAGGGAGTAGAACACTCTCCACTGGGAGCTCCCTGCTCCACCAAGTATGCATTAGTCATATTCTCTGATGTGTCCCTCTGCATACCACCGTACAACTCTGCATTCTCCTGCTCACTACTACTCAGTACTACAACCCCCCGTAGGCAACATTTAACCAATGTGCCTCCTAATAACATGTGACTGTGAATACTTCCTACTATTATATATCAATCATATAAATCCTGACTTAATCTTGTGTTTGAGTTATATAAATGTAATGCTCAATCCATTAGTGCCAACTGACCCTAGACCCTGAATGGATGTGTCCTCATTAATGTTATCATATAATACTAGCTCCCACATCGATGTATCCCCATCTGAACTATCTCCACTATCCGTGAGTGCATGCTCAACTGTCTCATCAAGATTCATCAATGGGATCTCTAAATGTGGTGGCTCCTACAACTCTTGTACATAAATAACCTTTGTGTCATACTACTCTGCAATCACCTGTGAGTCTGAAGACTCCTCATGGTCACCCATCACTTGAGGCACCTTCAAACCATGAACTTCCTCCATCAAACTATCCCTATCACTAATATCCTCCTTAGATAAGGCTGACACATATGATCGATCATCCTATGAAATTGATGAAGGAGATACATGTCTCATCTCCTATGTAAGTTGCTCGACCTCATTTTCTTTCTCCCCTAGCACCCCATGGTACATATTTCCAATCACAAGAAGGTAATATTTATCCATAAGGAGATGTTGATAATCATACTTCATCACTCACACCACCTCTCCGAGTGTCTAAATATACACAATGGTAAACTCATCTCCCAAACCATCTTGAGCCACAATGGCATGTGTATCGTCAAATCATGTGTATTATCAAAGTGTATCATGGATGTGTCAATATTACCTTCACTAACCTTCAATTTCCATTTCAAAATGGTGTGGCTCATAAGCATAAACATATCGATCATGATGAAGTGTTAAACCATCAATGCTACTTCCCAAATCAAGTGTGGACTCCACAAAATAGCACTCGATGATTTTTTTTGCGCTACTATGATCATCGATCATGTGCACCTTCTCTGAAATAATATCAGTCCCCAAGGGTAACTTGTCTAATTCCAATGCCTCCACGCTTAGGTGTACTCACACACAAGCCACCATATAACTCATCACAAGTTGAATATGTTACCTCCTCCTCATGACCTGGTGTGCTAGAAAACTTTCCATGATATGTGCTAGTGTATTTACCCTCATGGGATAATTCTAGTGGTGTATTAAGGTGTGTTTTATGGTCATGTTTGTTGCACATACCTTCAACATGTCTAGATGCATGCACCTCCAAAAATTCCACCTCATCATCAACCTTCCAAACCTTCGATGTTTTAGCCTTCTTCCCTGCTGATAATTGTGGTCATTTCAACATAGGGTGCTCCAAAAAACTTGTCATGTTTTTTTATTATATTCAAGCATAAGTGGAAAATATTTTGCTACAAGTTCTACATTGCCCATCATCTTGACTCCCTACACATTGTTTAATTAGAGTACTATGAGTGTTGGTCACTTAATTATGGAAATATGAAATATTTCTTCACACTGAATACCCCATACTTGTTGTTGAATCTCCCATTACTCCTTTGAAATCATTTTAAAATGTGCATGTTGCTACCCTTCAAAACCTCACAGTTTTCGAGGACCATGCTATTATACCACTATAATATCCCTTGCTAATGGTGGTATGAATTACTACTTGTTGTTGTCCAGTTTTCATGGTTTTCTTGGTTGAGGGATTTCGTCAAACAATTGACACACCATGTACAATCCCCCTTATAACTCCTTTTATGTTTTGATACCTGATTGTTTATGGGTTTAATACTAATTTGGGTCATGTATTTTTTCAAATAGTTTTTTTTCACACCTATCTCCACTGTAGAAACCACCCCCCAATGACTGTTGTAGCTTATTTTTGATATGGGACTTTTGTCATACATTTTGAAGACATACTCCCAAACTCCCTTTTAACTTATATTTGTTGTGGTTGTTAATGTTTTACTGTTTCAACTTTACTCATGTGGTTTCATGGGTGACTGAGGTTTACATGCCATCATCAAGTGACATATTCAAACAATCTTATTACAACAGATATTGAAGGAAATAACCAAAAATTATACATAGGACAACAATGGAAATTTCGCACAAATATCTTATTTATTTCAACGTTCTGATCTGTTACAAGATGATCATATTATAGGCTCATGTTGTCCTCTTCTAGAAAGAAATAGGCTCCCACAATTCCAAAAATAGATCCATAGTAGCTGCAATCCACTTCAGTCATAGACTACATCCTTGTTTATTCATTTTGTGAGTTTGAAAAATAAATGAAGAACAATATAAATAATGGCATAGTTTGTTGTAATTTTCCACATAAGGGCATCTAATATGATTGATGGAGGAAGAGGGGATTATCTCCATTTAAATCCCTTGCAATAGTTTTTGTAGAAATACACAGGCCTTTGGCCCTTTATTATCTCCCACAGTAGTGATACACATTCCCAAATCAAGTGTTCCCTCTTCACAACCAATGTTCCCTCCTCCAATCAAATAAGCCCCTCTACCAATAGAGATTGGCCTCCACTCCAACAACACATCCTATACTTCAAGGTTTCTCCCTACCTCCTAAGAGAACTCGATCATGTATGAATAATATGCCCTCCTCTTATCTAGTGTGCCTCCCTTGCCAATTTTTGTTCCCTCCAATGAATAATTGTCCCTTCCAACAACACATTCCTACCACAAAGAATGAAATGATAGTTCCAATCCCTATAGATGAACACTTGTATAATATTTTTGTAGAGTGATATCTCCCTACTGAAACCAAACCCTCTAGCTAGAGTGGATCTCTCACCACTCAAACTAGATCTAGGGTTTTACTATAAACCCTAATCCTCCAAAGCTCCTTGAGATCTCCACAATCTAAACTAAAAAATATAACATGCATAATGAAAATAAATGAGCCCTATCTCTTCTTTATACCCCTCTTACATTTGTCTTCCTTAAGTGTCTTTTAATTCATCTTTTAATATTTTCTCTAAAATAAGTTTATTAATTTATTAACCTTTTTAACCTTGCAAAGTGATTAATTTTCCTTTATGATTTCTCTTGCCATTGAAAGTTACTTTTCATCATCATATCCTATAGATATTTTCACCCCAATTCCAATGATCTATTACACTAAGCTATTTCTTTGAGAAACAAGCTCCAAATAGTAGGTTTAGTGCAATTACTTAAAATATGCTCAATAATAACCCCGTTTTACATAAATCATCATAATGCAATGAAACCAAAGGCAAGTTGTGAGAGAATGGTCATGATGATGAAAAATGGAAGATAAAATAGTTGGGACCATCACATACGATAATCAAAGAGACTTCTAAGGTTATTTTCTATATTAATCATAGTCACTTTATAACCTTATTTTAATTAACTAATGTCACCTTTATAATTTAGCTTTAATAAGCTAGTGACATCAATTAATATCCATAGTCTCCCCTTTCCCACTGATTATAGCCTATGGGGAAAGTGTATCGGCTAATCTTCCATCCTTCGTGTAGTCATTTGTAAAGGGACATTACAATTTCTGATCAAAATTAAGGTAAAGTTGGACACACCATTCTCATTTCATAATATGTTTTGAATAACTATCATTTGACCAAGTTCAAAATTATTTATATCACAACTAACATAAAATTGGACTCACCATTCTCATTTCATCCCAAATTCCAATTTGTCGGTATCATAATTAAATGGGCACAAATCCTTCTTGAATATTTGGTTATGTCTGGTTGTGTCTTGTATATGGATGGCATCATATGCCTTACTAACATTTATGATTCAAATGATTGAGTGAGTGAGAGAGTGGTGGATTGGTGTTCATGCACAAAGTTGCCCCTAGATTCCTCTTGGTTCTTGTGTTGTATTTCAACATGGTAGAAAAATAAAGAAGATAAATAAGGTATCATAGTGATTGAAATCCTATTTGAGAAAAAAGAGTTTAAGTTCTCTCTTAAATAAAAAAAACTAGCTATATAACCTTAAAATATATTGATATGATTTAATAGATATTGGTTCACCTAAAATAACTTCCACTATTTGATGAACTCTTTTAGACAACCAATCGATATGGTTTAACTGGAAATTAAATAATTTATATGAAATGTGTTAAAACATATAATCTCTCATGTTGACCAAGTATGCATAGGCTAGTTATAGGCTAGTTAGTTGGGAGATTAGTTGACTTGGTTTTTTTCTATTTATGGAATGTTGTGAAAGTTGTGAGCCAGTTGGTATCAAACCTATGGGTTTGCTAAATCTCTATTGTAGAAAATCTATTTAATAATGAAAAGGGAGACCCATACACTATTAAGATTTCCAAATATCTTCCTCATATTTGTCTTTTCTTATGAAATTAACATGGCATCAAACAAGGTTCTACTTTTCAAAATAGAGTGGAAAATAGATAGATCATTTATCAAAATATATCATGGAAGACACATATCCTACAAGATCATATATTTAAAGTCAGGGTTTGGGTTTCGAAGGAAAAAACCCTATATTTCTGCAATAAGGAGGTGAATTGGAGTTTTTTTTTTTAATTTGGGAAAATTTTCTATTCTAATTGGGATTAAATAGTGCCCAACAAAGAAATATCTAGGGTGCTCGGCTTAAACGTTGAAGTTATTTTATTTTTCCACAAAGTATTTTTGTATATTCCGTTGATCCTAGGGTATGGATGAAATCTATATGAGATACATAAAAATAGGGTGATTCAGGATAACATAAAGAAAAAAAGGTAAAATATGGAGAAACAAGGAAATAATATTCATTCACTTTCTTTCATTGATTTTTAATGGCTTCAACAAGAAATATAGAGAGAACATGTGAAAAAATTATTTTTGGAAATAACTATGAGTTCTATTCTCTAAGGATGAAAACATATTCAGGAGTGTTGGGAAGTAGTGGAGACTGGCTTCTCAAAGCTTGATCAAACAACTTTGCAAGGCTGAACTAGTGGCCAAAGAAATCATCTTGCAAACGAAAAAAGAGAACAAGGACAATCTTTGGATCCACATTTCAATGGATGATTCTATTTTTCCCAAGATAAAAGAACCTTCAAACCCTAAGTAGATATTTTGAAACCTTAAAGTTGAAGGAGGTAGATAACATTGGCTAGTTCATGACCATAGTGATGGGAGTTGTGAATCAACTCAGGATTCATGGAGAGAAAATTGAAGATAAAAAACTTGTTGAAAAATTTATAAGTAGTCTAAGTAAAAAAATTGAAATGGTTGGCATTACCATAGAAGTGTCCAAAGATCTTCCTAAAATAACAATCAAAGAATTTATGGGTTCTATTTTGTCCCATGAATCATTAATCAACATGAAGAGGAATACGTGGGACATGCCTTCAAGTCTCAGACATTAATTGGTAGATATGGAGGTAGAGGAAAGAGGGGAATAGGTTAAAGAGGTAAAGGAAACCATCAAGTAGAAGAAAGAACAATACCATAACAATTATAATAATAAAATGAGCCTAAATACTCTCAAAATCAAAGAGCAAGGGAAATGCTAATATCTCCAACACTAAAGAAGGGACATTTGAGACAATGTTCATTTCATGTCAAATCACTAAAGACGATCACAAAAAGGATCTTTGTTGTGGAAAATGGTTGCAACAATCACATGATAGGTAACAAAAGTTTTTTTTCAAGCATTGATAGTTCTATTCAATACGAAATTACTTTAGGATATGATTATCATGTCAAGGTCTTAAGAAAAGGTGTAATGAGAATAAATACATTCTTGATGTATTCTATGTACCTAATCTTAGACATAAATAATAAGTATTGGAAAAATGAGTCAAAATGGTTATGATGTCAAATTCAATGACTCCACGTCCACTATCTTAGATAAGCCACCTAGTATAAGACTTATTGGAAAGTTTCAAATGGCCGTGAATAGAATTTTTGCATTAAATTTGAGAAGTGTAAGAATTTCATCGTCATATGCACAAAATTTCTCAAGCACAAATGAGACTTGGTTGTGGCATCTTGGGTATGGTCACCTACCTTTTAGGAGTCTTATTCTCTTGCAAAAATAATCAACGGTTAAGGTACTGTGTATATTGAATGAATAAATGAGTCCTTGTGAAAGATACATTCTTGGAAAACATCAAAGAGACATTTTTCTAGTGGCCTCCTAGAGAGCCAAAGAGCATCTAGAACTAGTTCACACAGATCTAAGTGGACCGATGCAAACACAATCCATTTGTGGAAGTTTTTATTTTCTAATTCTCCTTGATGATTTTAACAAGAATGTTTGGGTACATATCCTAAAAAAAACTATGATATATTCACAAAGTTCAAAGAATTTAAAGTTGTAGAAGAAACATAGAGTGGAAAATATGTCAAAGTGCTTAGGTCAGATGGAGGAGAAGAGTATGAATCAAAGGAGTTTGAAATTTTTGGTAGAAAAAAATAAATTAAAATGAAGTTCACCACTAGAAATAGTCTGTAGGAGAATAGATTGGACGAAAGAAGAATTAGAATATGACGAACATGGGAAGGAGCATGATAAAATCTAAGAATATATCCAATGATTTTTGGGTTGAAGTATTTTTTGGGAATTAAAGTTAAGCAATCCACTCAAGGAATTTTCATATGTCAACAAGTGTATGCTACAAATATATTAAAGAGGTTCAGGATAAACAAATGCAACCTAGCATGAACAACTATTGCAACAAGAACAAAATTGAGGAAGCGGGATGATGGACTATGATTTGATTCAACAATGTATAAGAGGATTGTAGGAAGCCTCATGTACCTTATTGCAGCTAGACCTGATATTATGTATGTAGTTAGCTTCATTTCCATATTTATGGAATCTCCCAAGGGCTCTCACTCGAAAGTTGGAGAAATATTTTTAAGGTATATTGCAGGTATAGTTGATTATGGATTGTGGTAAACAAATTCTTAAGACAACATACTTATAGGATACACATAGAGTGACATTTTTGGTAGCATTGATAATAGGAACCTAGGAAATGCTTTTCATTTAGGCACAAATTTGATCTCATGGAATTGTAAGAAGAAACCCATTGTATCAATATCTTCAATAGAAGCAAAATATATAGTAGCCACTACAACATCATGCCATATAGTATGTATAAGAACACTCTTGAAATAAATTGCACATGTGGAGAAGGAAACAAATTCTTTTTTCAATGACAATAGTTCAACAATTGCATTATCCAAAAACCTCGGGCTTCACCAAAAAACAAAACACAATGACACTCGTTATCACTTCATTCACGAACTTGTTAAAAATGGTGACATTTCTCTTCAATTTTGTGGATCTATATATTTAGCATATATATTCACCAAACCATTAGGAAGAATCATTTTTTTAGTTTCAGAGACAACACTTAGGCATTGTCAGTGTTGAAGAATGTAACAATTGAGATAAACAAGGAGTGCTAAAACATATAATATCTCATGTTAACCAAGTATACATAGATTAGTTAGTTCGGTGATTAGTTGATTTTTTATTTTTCTATTTATGGAAAGTTGTTAGCCAGTTCTTAGCAAATTGTTATTTTTGAAAGTAACAAATATCTAGGGTTTCTAAAAATCTATTGCATAAAATCTATTTAATAATGACAAGGGAGAGCCATGCCCGAATAAATTTTCTCGTTCTTTTCCTCATATTTGTCTCTTCTTATCAAATTAACAAAATGGAATATAAATATATTATGAACACTTTGCATCTCCATAGTCTAACCTATTTTTGTAGGAAAATCCCCCTACAGATAGGTGAATATCCACTTGGACTCTAGACCCCTATACCAAGACAGGAAGGTGCAAATGGACACTAACATTCCTTTGAATCTAACTAAATAATCAGAAAGAGAAGGAGAAGGAAGAAAGTGTGATGCACCTTATTCTGATGTTTTTCCTTGCTAGTCCAACTTGAGCTTGATCTCTGAGCTCCTTAGCATTGTTTTACACTTGCAATGCAATGGACAACAAGACAAAGAGATCCTACTCTACTCCATAATATTAGTCAAATCAAATCCATCTATAAGATAAACATATGTAAAGAGAAATGGTTTAGAAGGAAATATGACAAACAATATATTAATGATAACTGTTAAAGAAATACTTACAGACTTTGGGCGTAGTTGCAACAAGTTCCCCAAGTCCTCCTCGTCCATCCCTTGCACAAAGCTCCCAAAATCATAGGTTTGATATCCTAAAGCTTGCTCCTAAGACCATAGGTTTAATACCTCAAATATCCACACTCTTTCTCCATGGAAAGCCCTCATTATATAGGATTTGGAGTCTTAACCAACATGAAGAGGATCACTCATTTGATCCACTAAAAAGGTATCTAAAATATATTTAGGGAAAAAATATCTCTTAAGGATTTTAGGGAGGAAATATCTCTCAAGGATTTTAAAGAGGAAACATTTCAACCATCCATGAGATCCTCCACCTTCCCTAAAAAATAGGAAACCAAATGTGAGGTGGATTCTCACACTTAATATTTTTCATGAATATTAATAATAATTCATGTGCACTTGGTATTTTGGCCTTCATGTAATGTATTTCTCCTCCAAATTGAGTAGGGATTGCAGAGTATGTTATTCCATGGTGTCGAGGTGTATGAGCCACTTATATGACACTTACAACACTTAGGGAAAGGTACCTATGTGTGAAAATTTCATGTTGGGATCTTATTTGTGAGCCGTGTTGGGCTAATGGTTGGACCATCTGCTAGGATGATTCAATTTTCTACACTATGTTGTTTATATGGAGATATGGATAGAAAATTGTTGTCATCCACTGCATTGATAAGAGGGTCATGAAGAAAGAATATGAGGATATCTCTCATAAGATACAATATAATCCCTAATAAATTATCTAATCTATGCCACTTAATAGGTCTATAAAATAATCGCAAATATAAGGGAATTGAACTTCGATCCAGGCTACATTGGATTTGGACTGGAGACTAACATATGGATTCTTCCCTCAAATACTTAAACAATAAGGAGTATGGGAGTATTTGTTAGCGATCAAAGTTGTGGGAAGAGTAGAATTTTGGTGAAACATTCACCAAGAATATAGCTAATATAAATTTGTACAAAGCTCACAAATTGAGAGAAGGAGAGAAGACATGAGAGAAACAAATCAATAAAATTGTATTCATTAATGAGAAAATGATTAATTACACATGATATGAGAGAAACAAATCAATAAAATTGTATTCATTAATGAGAAAATGATTAATTACACATGATACTCTACATTGCTAAGTAAATTTTCCATCGTGAGGTGATCTAGAGAGATCTACACACTCACTGACAAAAACCAAACTAACCTACCACATAGTCCTAGTTAACCTATCCATGCACTCCTGAACTAATTGAGTCACGTGTGTGTAAGTGAGAGAAACACATTCAATTGTTGGTGATAAAACATAGGTTTCCTAGTGAAGGAGTGACTTCCACTAGTATAATTGGAGTGTAAATAACTCTTTGATAAGGAAGAGGGTTAACTTATTTTGTAGGGGAACATTCTTAGAGAGAATATTCTCATCTAAGGAAGCGCTCTCAACATTTGACTATCAACCCTAGGAAAATACTCACTAGGTGAGTGTGTGTAATATATAAAACACCTCGCGGAACACTGATAGATGTGTGCATTTCATGAATAGGTCCCAACAACAAAGGCCATGTTATCTACCCATTGCACAATGGCTATATGAAGGAAACACTAAAAAAAATATCGAAAGAGGGAAACAAGGAAACTCCCCCTCAAAGTACAATGCATCAAAATGAAGAAGGAAAGACAAATACTAAGAAATTGTGTCCTTCACTCAAACATGATCACACAGAAATGGAACCCTCGGGCTTTCAATAAATGTCTTGATGAAGATGTTTGTAGTTTGTTTAGAGGAAGGACATAATTGCAAATCAATGATCTTATCATGTACCAACACTTCTATGTAGTGCATATGGATCTCTGATGTGTTTCATCCAATCGTCACTTCACTGGGTCTTTCTAAAACTTGGGAGTACTATGATTGTCACACTAAATAAAATTCGGATGATTAAACTAGATTCCAAGCTCATTGAGGAATGTTTTAGGCCAAAGTGTCATAATAGTGACATTGATCACTCCTTTGTACCATGCCCTTGCCAACGATAGAGAAATAGATAACAATATTTTTCTTGACCAATAGATGGGACCAAAACCCAAACTAAGCATATAACTAGATGTGTAATTGTGATCTCTTCTTTTGTGAGCCCAATCATAATCGGTGAATCCTGTGAGGTCCAACTTGCACAATTCTACACAGGATCCCATAAGTTGTGGTGCCTTGAACATATCTAAGGATGTGGTTGGAATCCTTCCACAGCTCATGAGGGCTCCTTCATGTACCTAGAAACTACCCATACTATATATCAAAGATTCGACCAGGTGTGGGTGAGATAGAGAAGTATCCCGACAGGGTGTCGATACAAGGTGTTGTCCACTACTAATGTATCCCTACCATCCTCAACATGTACCCGAGATAGAAATTGTGTGGCTACCGATTTGTATTCGTTCACATGGAATCTAACTAATATATACCAAGAATACTTATTCTAAGATAGATTGATGCCTTAAGTATCCTAACTAATCTCGAGACCAAGTAAATAGTGCAGTGGACCCATGTCCATCATAAGGAACCTATTGTGAAAAATGAATTTGACTGCAACAATTGTTGAGGACAAAGTTCCTATGATTAGGAGGTCATCAACATACATAACTAGGATCAACATGGAGTCTAAGGTCCTCATCATGTATACGTTCATATTTGGTTTTCATCTCACAAAGTGTTGAGAGAGAAAGTAGGCATCCATATTCACATATTGTGTTCTAAGTTCCTACTTGAGGCCATAGAGGTACTTATTATACTAAGGATGAATTCTAAATGAACTCCTGTGATTGCTCCATGTAAATATCCTCTAAGAGATCCCCATGAAGAAAATAATCCTTCACATCCATCTAGTGAACTTTCCACACCTTCTTTGCCACAATGGAAAGGGGTAATAAGATCAAGTCCATATTTTCTACGCGAGAAAAGGTCTCATCATAGTTTATCCCAAAGTGTATATTGCAAAGCATATGTAAGAAATGTTCAAGCAAGAAATGCTTATGTGACCCCTTACAATATTAAATGTTAAAAATTCCACAACTATGGACACATAGCTCATGATTGTAGAAGGATGATGGAGATTTACAGGAAAGAAAACATTGATATCAGGTACCAAAAAAAATGGAGAAGGAAAGAAAAACAGGAAGAACAAGTGAATGAAAAACTCCCAAAGATCATACTTGAAGGATTTACAAAGTTGAGAGATAATGATGAATCTACAAGTAAAATTGAAGATGTCAAAATTTAGAGTAATGATCCTACAGCAGAGCAGTCTTATATATTGTTCTAATCCATATAGCTTGGAGACCCCAAATATATGTGAATGTTGAAGAGGGGGAATCTAAGAAGAAATTATTACATATTAGAGAACTATCTTTCAGGAATTATGAAGTGTTTTCAGATTTTTGGAAGGAAGATTCAAAATGACCTGATGGTAGATGTGTAGAATGTCTCATGACATATTAAGAAGCAGTCTTCATAACACATCCCCATGTAGGTATGAAGAGGTCAAATGGTAGAGTATAATTGATAAACTTTTGAGGAAAATATTCATGATTGTATCAAGGATTTCAAACATGTATTCAAGAATGGATACATTCAGTACATATTCGATAATGTGTACTTGTTGCAAATGTCTAGAGTTTGATTTGGATATTGAGAAAACTATTGGAAAAAATTGATTCAGTTTGAGAAGTAGGAATATTCAAAGAAGTATTCAGAATAGTAAAGTGACATATGGGTCAGGATTGTTTGCATTTGAGTAGTAGAGTTGTGGATAGGTTCATGACATATGGACAAAGATGAATTCATGAGATATGTGGTAGGTATAAAACACAATACATGACATGAACCAGAGAAGATACATGATAGTTCATGGAATCATGAGCTTAGGAGGAATTTTAGAAAGGAAGAGGTACTCGTTATCATTAACTTTCAAGAGGGATGTTCAGTAAAGAATATGAATCAACAAGAGACACATATTAATAGGTGGATACATCAAGTCATAGAAAGGAAATCCGTGAAAGGCACAACAAGACATGAGAAGATAAACCATCAAGAGGAGTTATACTATCAAGGGAAAATATTGTTGAATGATTATGTCATTGATGTCATCTCAATGAAGATAGCTCAAGCTATGAATACTTGAATTCAATCATGAATGATTTTAATATATGTCACTGGTTACAATAACATGAAGAACCAATCGACAATGAGCATCAGAAGAGATGAAAGAAATCATATAAAAGAAGCCCCACATTGATCTACACGACATCGTGTAGAAGAATATAGGGGGAGATAAATCTTCAAAGGAAGTTAACCTTAATCTCAAGTGGGAAGAGAATGAACAAACGAAGGAAAGAAATATCTAAGAATGAATATAGGGGGAGTGATATTGTTAAAAGAAGGCATATTTTTAGAGGGAATTACCCTTTTCCATTGATGTGAAAGGGAGAGATAGAAATCAAAGTGAGGGAAGACAAGAGGAGCAATGGTCATAGGGGGAGTATGAGTATTTCCATCAACTCCAAAGGGGGATATGTTTTTAAGGTTGGTTTTCATTGATGTCAACCCTAAAAGAAGTTTTGAAGCCCCATAAGCCCCTAGAAGTAATGATTGATGTCAACTCTAGAAGAAGTAAGGATTGATGTCTCATTACGACGCAGCTTTAAGCATGGACCTCACAGGAAGACACTTTCAAGAAGTCTACAAGAATCCTCGAAGGTATGGTCATGAATCCCAAATGTGTTTGAAGAAAATGAGGATCGAGGACATTGAAAATACATGTAAAACCCTTATAGATGGATATTCCATGTCATGTCATTTCCAATGGTTATATTGTACGTCATGTGGCTCCTCATGGTTGAGAGGTCATGCCCTATTAAATATGAATCCCAAAAGTATGGATGCGAAATTACAATTTGGCCAAAAAATTAATTAAAAGAGAAAATGTTGTTGCAACAAGAAGTTACAGGTCGTCCCTAAAGTCAAATAAAGGAGGTATTTGAAAAGGTATAAATACACATCAAGAACCTTTCATTTGTTCATTCAAGAAAGTGTTTGTTGATGGTATGGAGCTAGCATACATGGTTCTGCACTTTTCCTAGGAGGATTGGTGATCTCAACAAAGAAAATCTATCTTAGGGGAAAGGAGGTCGAGCAGACAAAGAGGTGACTATACTAGTTTTTTGAGGTTATCCGCAGGTTGTAGTGGAGTAAGGTTTAGATTTATGAGGTTATTCATGGGTCACAATGGATAAAAGTGTGGATGTATGTACATCACAGTGGAATAAAGGGAATATTTTTGAGGTTATTTGTAGGTCACAGTGGAGAAAAGAGCAGATATATGTGGGTTACAGTGGATAAAAGAGAGGATGTGTATAGGTCATGGTGAAGCAAAGAGCGAATGTACACGGGTTGACATTGTATGAGTAGCAGATCTGTGAATTTTTTTTGAAGAAGGATCCCTAGTCTTGATTCTTTGGTTGATAAAGGTAGGATGATCAGAGATCTGATGCATTAGGGTTTCTTCATGATGAAAGGTATGTTTGTCTACATGTTTTGAAGTATGTCTTGGATATTTTTGTATATTCTTTGATGCGTATATTGGAGGACCTTTGACACATGGATAGAGACATATGTTAGTGATATTTTGGAGATCATGGATTATTCTTGATGCACATATAAGAGATTTTGGTAGATTCTTAGTACATACTTGAGACATATTTTGGTACATGCTTAGTACATACTTGAAACATATTTTGGTACATGCTTAGTACATGGTTTATGACATATCTTTTGGTACATCATTGAGGAATATTATGAATGATATGAAATATGTTTGAGGCAGATTGTTTGGTACATGGTTGAGGAATATCATGAATGATATGGCATATGTTTGACGTATATCCTTCGTACATGGTTTATGAAGGTTATGGAATATGCTTAAGATATATCTTGGGACATGGTTTGGATGCACATCTTGATCTGGATTTTATGAGCAGAATGAATTGAATACAGATTATTAACAGGTTCTTAACACAAAATAACAGAGATACAGTAAAACTGGTTTTCTATTCAATAAGGAAATAAGATGAAACTGTAAAATGCAGTGGAAACAAGCTTGTTGGAATGGTGGTGGCTTATCTTTGAGAAGAGATGTGACGACTGCGCTCATTCACAAGAAGATGATTAAAATGAGGCTCTAAAGGCCTTTTTACAATAAACAAGAATGCACAAAACCCTAGACATCCAAAAACCTAACCCTAGGGGATGAAGCGCCAAAATTCATGTGGGTCCCGTTTGGGTAAGTTAGTACATCACCTTCCCGAGGTCGTAACTTTTGCATATGATCTCCATTTTAGGCGTATGATAGTCTATTGGAAAGATATCGTCGGGGAGATTCATTTTGGGGGAAATATCGAAGGAACATAGATATTTCTCCCAATTTACCCAAAAAAACATCATTTAGGGCCTCAAAACGGCTCCAGAAGTGAAAAACTACTAAAAATAGTAAATTACCAAATTTTCTAGAAAACTGTTTTGAGCTAGTTGGAAAAGTTGGGTGGCCATCGATATCCACATGGATCAATCCTCCATCCTTAGGAAGAAATTTTCTCCATTGCGTTGAGTTCCCCCATCAGATGGGGAAATTTTTGTTGAATTTGGCCCCCGGGTGAACCACTTGCCTTGGTGCAGGAGCTTCCCTGCTGCGACAACTCAATAAAGTTAGATCCTTTGCTATCGAATGCCCTTGATCTGTGTGTCCAAAATATGATCACTAGATGCCTATTTTCTGTAGTCTAGGATGAGCCCTATTGGTTTCAGTTGTTCTTCTACTTATGAGGTATCCAATAATGGTGGGAAATAAGGGTGAAGGAGATCCATGTTGAACACTGGGTACATGCCAAGGAAAGGAGGAATGTTGAGCTCAAAAGAGTTATCCCCCATGGCCTTGGTGATGGTTTATGACCCATAACGGAGTGGGAGAAGCTTCTGATGGGGTCCTGTAAGGTGTTCTTTCAGCAAGTGCAACCAAACTTTGTTGCCCACCTGAAACTTATGTGGCACCCGATGTTGATCATGGAGTTGCTTGTACTTGTCAGTCAACTTCTATAGGATATCCTAAACCTATTGTTGGATGTGTTGGATCCTCTCAATGAACCAGGTGGCTTTGTTAGCTTCAATTGGAGAAGGAGATGAGTTAGTCGAGGTGACTGCAAGGGGAAGTGCAACATGTATGGGACCTAATGGTTGGAATCCCAATCCCACCTGAAAGGGGATATGGTTGGTTGAGCTATGAAGGGATTGGTTGTAGATATATTGGACATAGGGAAGGCTCTCATCCCATGTGAGAAGGTGATTTGAATTATACATGAGAAGAATATGAAAAATCATTCGATTTATGACCTCATTTTGGCCAATTGTCTGGGGGTGGAAGGCCATGGATTTGGTGAGATTGGTGTCCAACAGTGACCAGAGGCTCAAATAGAATGTGCTGAAAAATTGATTGTCCCAATATGAGACAATGGTTTGTGGGATTCCAAAATGTACCCAGACTTGTTCAAAGAAGAGYTTGCCAGTGGCCTCYGCTGTCATGTTCTTCTTGCAGGAAACCATAATCACCATCTTAGAAAAKAAATCAACAACCACAAAAACACATTCATTTCCCCACTTGGTGGATGGGAGGCCTGACATGTAGTCAATTGAGATGGATTCCCATGGCATGTTAGGAGTAGGAAAAGGGGTGTACAAACCCTGTTTCTTAGTGGTCGATTTGGAAATAGCACAGGCAGTGCAGGACCTGATATACTTTCTCACCTCCTATCAAAGTTTCGGTCAATAGAAATGTTTTTCTAGCATCACCACTATATTTTCAATGCTGAAGTGTCCTGCCACCTGACTGTATTGGGATTCCCAGATTAGCTTCGCTCACTCGCTTGATGGAACACATATATGGCCCAAACGACACAACAACCCATGTTGAAGATGGAAATTATCGACAACTGCATTTGCACCTAACATTTGGTAGGTGGTGGTGAAGTCTGGGTCTGTCTCATAGAGTTGGGGACATCCAGTGGTATCATGGTTACAAGAGTCTAGAACCGTGGTGAGTGATACAAATGGGGGTCTGCTGAGGCAATCAACGATGCGATTGGTGCTTCCTGTTTTATACTTGATGTTGAGGTGGAATTGCTGCAAGTATGTGGAACACTTTTGATGGTGGTCATTCTACATTTTTCCTTGTCTCTGCATGAACTGCAGTGGCTTATGATCAATGTGGATGACTGTCTCCTTCCCAAGAATGTAATGTCTCCACTGGCGGAAGGCTTTCACAATGGAGTACATTTATTTGTCATAAGTAGGGTATTTATGGAAAACATCTGATAGTGTCTCACTATGATAGTCCACGGGGTGGCCATGCTGAGTGAGAATGATTCCCACATCATAGTCTGAAGCATCTGTCTCAATATCAAAGGGATATTGCAGGTCTGGTAGTGAAAGTACTAGGGATGAGTACAAGCATTGCTTCAAATCATCGAATGCTTGTTGTTGGGATAGACCCCATGCAAATTTAGCCTTACCACCACCCTTGGTTATTTGGTTGAGGACCCATGCAATATGGGAGAATCTCAACATGAACTTGCGGTAGAAATTATCAAGGCCTAAGAAGCTTTGAAGCTCAGTGAGTGTGGTTGGAGCTTTCCAGTTCCAGATGACTTGGATCTTGGTTGGATCCACATGTATGCCATATTGATCAACGATGTAGCCCAGGTAATGGACCATGTCTATGCCGAAGGAAAATTTTTCCAAGTTGGCGTATAACTTATGCTACCCCATGGTGTGCAAAACATGTTGAATATGATGCAAGTGTTCGGACCAAGTCTTTCTATAAATGAGAATGTCATCCAAATACATCACTACAAAAATAATAGTGAATGGTCGCAGGATATCCTCCATCATCCTCATGAAAGTGGCTGGAGCATTTTTCAAACCAAAGGGCATGACCAACCATTCAAAGAGGCCTTCCTTTGACTTGAAGGCAATCTTCCATACATCTACCTGTTCTATCGAGACCTGGTGGTATCCAAACTTCAGATCAATCTTACTGAAGTATTTGGCCCCCATGAGTTGATCAAGTAGTTCGTCGATTCACGAAATTAGGTACTGGTTTCTGACTATGATTTTATTCAGAGCCTGGTAATCAATGAAGATTCGCCAGGTTCCATCTTTATTCTATACCAGCACGATTGGGCTCCCGTAAGGTGATGAGTTGGGACAGATGTGCCCCTTGTTGAGCAGTTATGGGATCTATCTCTTGATATACTCATTATCTAAGAGAGAGAGACGATAGACTGGCCCATTGGGTTGCGACGTGTCAGTGGTAAGATCGATGGGGTGCTTGACCTGGCAGTGTAGAGGTACCTAAATAGGTGAGGAGAAGATATCTGAGTATTCTTCCATGAGTTTATCTACTTGCTTATGCTGTGAGGAGAGGTCGACCATAGATACCTTGGATGTGGTTGTGATATTTCTCTTATTCTGAGAGAGAATGATGAAGAAGAAGAAAGTCATGGTCTGAAAGATGAACTTCCTACATTGCTTAGCAAAGATGAAGGAAATAACACTAGGTGGGACTACCTCAACTATTGTATACAATTTTTGGTTCAAAGTAATAATAACACTACGAGGCCTAGACTCATATACGACATGATGTTTCCATAAATAAGGTTGACCCAAAATAGCATCATGAAATTTGAGAGGAGAAACATCACACAATACCTCGTCTTTGAATGGCTTGATATCATACAAGAGTCGACACTATTGGCTGATGCGAAGATCACTTCCTTGGCAGAGCCATTCAATGGTATAGGGTTGTGGGTGTGGCATTATCGCCAGGGCCAGCCATTTGACGAACTCTATTGAGATTAGGTTCTTCTCGCTACCTCTATCAATGATGAAGTGCAGCAGGGTGCCTTTTACCCACATTTGTGAATGGAAGAGGTGCTCTCCTACTTCTGGCTTGTCTGGTTCACCAGGCTGAAGCTTGGTGGTAGAAACGGTGGCACGGGGTTCCACATCAATGATCTCTCTTCCCATTTCTAGTTCTGGCTTAGATTCATAACTCGCATCTAATTTATAGTCTTTCACTTCGGCCACCAACAACTGCTTTGAGCGAAAATCAACAGTGTTATGCCAAGGGCTCTTATGGAAGTCGCACCACTTTTTGGTATCTTTCTTTGTCTTTCTGGTGTCCTTATTTTCTTGTGGCTTGGACTGGTTGTCCTAATACTATCCATATTTTCTCTATCCTTTGTTCTGTGGGTTGGGGCCACCCTTTCTTGGATTTTGTTGTGAGGGGTTACCAGGCAGAAATTGCTGTGTCTTTTGTTTCAGATTCTGCTCGATTTTGATGGCATATTGGTACGCCACACCCAAGGATGAGATGTCCATAAATTACATTTTGGTTTATATGTATCTATGCAGAGCACCCTGATACTTGAGCACCACATGTTGCTCTGAATATTTGATACCCATCTTGGTGAAGAAGGTAGGGAAGATATTTGTGAAATCTGGCACTTCTTGGTCTCTTTCTTGCTGCAGTGTGGTCCATTAGGTATACAAGTCATCATAACTTCTAACAGGGTAGTATTGTTCCTTAGTAGCATTCCTAAAGGATTCTCATGTGGCCGTGACCATAAATAATGCGGGTTCCTGTATTTCCTTTTGCTCACAGAAAGTTTTCCACCAATCTTTGACATGAGGAATGACTTTGAGGAGCGCAAAAGTAATATTTTCTCTATTCGAAAAGTTATGGACAGAAAAATACCCTTCTAGTAGATTCAACCACTTTTATACAACATCTGCGTCTATATGACCTTCAAATATAGGAATATCGAAGTTTATTTGTACCTTTAATGGGGCGACACCTCCTCTCAAAGAAGATGAATCGCCTATTGGTCGCTGCCGAAGGATTTGCGTGAAACTATCCATCATGTCGTTCCTTTGTTGCATGATGGATTCCTCAATCAATAGTTTCAAAGGATTTAATGTCCTATCATCTTTCTTTTCTCCCAACATGAGAGGTCGCTTGGGCGTGCGAGATATTTTTTCCTCAAGAGAAACAAGATCGAGACCCAACTCTTTGTACTCTGACCTCATTGTGGACATGCATTAAGACAACAAGGAGAAGACTGCTCTAATACCACTGATCCATATTTTATGAGAAGAATGAAATGACTACATATTATTAATAGGTGATTAACACAAAATAACAGAGATACAGTAAAACTAGTTTTCTATTCAATAACGAAATAAGTTGAAACTCTAAAATGTAGCCGAAACAAGCTTGTTGGAATGGTGGGGACTTATCTCTGAGAAGATATGTGACAACTATGCTCATTCTCAAGAAGATGATTACAATGAGGCTCTGAAGGCCTTTTTACAATAAAAAGGAATGCCAAAAACCCTAGACATCCAAAAACCTAACCCTAAGAGATGAAGTGCCAAAAGTCATGTGGGCCTCGTTTGGGTAAGTTACTACATCAACCTCCCGGGGTCGTAACTTTTGCATACGATATTTGTTTTAGGCGTATGATAACTCGTTGGAAAGGTATCATTGAGGATATTAATTTTGGGGGAAATGTATACATAAATTTTATATTTATCCCCGTTTTCCCCAAAAAAACATCATTTAGGGCCTCAAAACAACTTTGGAAGTGAAAAAATGCTAAAAATAGTAAATTACCAAATTTGCCAGAAAATTGTTTTGAGCCAATTGGAAAAGGTGGGTGGCCAATGATATCTAAATGGATGACATATTGATGATTTTGGGCATATGTTTTGAGATATGATCTTGGTTATCTTGGCATATGTTTTATGTTAATAGATCTGGTTTGATGAGGTTAATATATTACTGACAATGACAGGTTGATCAT